>PVHY01011269.1:0-48989 GCA_004024945.1 Uropsilus gracilis | reverse complement strand
AAAAAAAAAGAACGCCCACAAGCAAAGCAGTGAGTGGCATAGAAGCTATAACTTAATCATTTGATAGAAATATTTAACATTTGTATATTAGTTCTTTTTTTGTTTTCAATGTTTTTTGATCACACTGTATTTTTCTTTTTTTAAATTTCATTTTTAAAAATTTGATTGCACACACACACATATATTTTATATCATTTTCTACCCCAAGGTTTTCCCACCACCTTATCACCTGTGAACCATCATCTTAATCTCTTGTGCTCATCCCTCTCCCGATTTTAACCCCTCCCCCTCTCTTGCTCTATTTGGTTCTGCAGGCAGTTGGTTTTAAATTTTCCTTGTCCTTTTGTTTGTTTTCCCTATATCCTGCATATAGATGAGATCATCCAATATTTCTTGTTATCTTTCTGGCTTATTTCCTCTAGCATGTTTCCTTCTAACTCCATCCATATTACCAGGATTGCATCAAATTTGTCTTTTTTGATGGCAGAATAGTATTCTATTGTGTACAAATTTCTGATCCATTCACTTGTTTTGGGGTATTTGGGTTGTTTCCATATCCTGGTTATTGTAAATAGTGCTACAATAAACACCTGAGTACAGGTGCTTCTTTGAATGAGTGTTTTTGTATCCTTTGGATAGATTCCCAGAAATGGCATTGCTGGATCAAATGGTAGTTCCATTTTCAGTAGTGTGAGGGTCCTCCATACAGCTTTTCAGACTGGCTGGACCAGTTTTCATCCTTACCAGCAGTGTAAGAGTGTTCGTTTTTCTCCACATTGATGCCAGCACTTGTTGTTGCCCATTTTTTTGATATGGGTCATTCTTACTGGTGTGAATTGATATCTCATTGTGGTTTTGATTTGTATTTCCTTGATGATAAGTGATGTTGAGCATTTTTTCATACGCCTATTAGTCATTTATATTTCCTCTTTGGAGAAGTTTCTTTTAAGTTCTCCTCCCCAGTTTTTGATGGGACCTTTTGTTTAACTTTTGTTAAGTTGTGCACACACAATTTTTTTTTGCATTGTTGCATACCTGAGGTTTATGTATGAATTCTAAATGTTTTCACATCTCTATGTTAATCCCAACAACAACCTTCTGAGGCAAGGGTTTGTTTTGTTTCTTAATCTCTCTTTATCAAACAAGGTCCTGAGAAATGGTTTCTTACTATTTCCTGAAAGTCACAAGTTAGGACTTAATCTCAAATATTTTGAAGCTACAATGTTCTTTCAATCCTGATGATGATGACAGTGATGACAATAGTACTTACATTTATTGAGTGCAAGTTACTTACACAGTAGTGACTGTTCTTCGGTGCTTGAGGACAGGATAACTAGCTTGAGCTGCCTCAATGGATAAACCTTGAAATCTCAATGACTTAAAAGTAAGCACTTTTCTTTGCATTTACATAATATCCCAATATGGGTTGGTTGACCCTTCAGGTAGCCTTTTCCTTGAGTGGTATCTTGGGAATCCATGTTGTTTCCATCTTTTAACTAGGCCATCTGGAACATGTGACCTTCAAATGCAGCCATTACAAGGGGAAAGAGGTGTAGGAAGGGAGGAGAAAGAGTGGCAGAGGAAAAGAGAGAGGGAGGGAAGAAGGTAGAGAGAGAGGAGAGAGAGAGACAGAAAGACAGAGGAGGTGAGAGTTTAGTGGATGTTTTTAAGGACCGCGATAGAAATTGGCTCACATCTTACCAACTGTCAACCTATATTAGTCACAGCACCTCAGGTACACATGGACTGATAAGTAAGCAGAGCACTATATATTTGGAGGAATATCAATAATCCCAGTCACAAAGTTAGAATCTTTACATTCCCATTTTTATAGGGGAGAAAATATTTTCCTCTCACGTTTATTTTGATAGGTGAGAAAACTGAGGTGGAGAAAGTTTAAGTACTTTCCTTGGGCACATTTCTAGCAGTGAAATTGATAGCTTTGAACCTAGACAGGTTGCATAGTCTTCAATTGATTCCCTTTCATCTTTTATCACAAGCTAGGTTATGCATATATCAGTCATGTGGGCATTCAACCACATTTATCCAGTTGTCAAAAACATCATAAAGACTTTTTAACAATTACACTGAAATTCTGAATCACTGGAAATACCATAATCATAATTCTATCTAGAAGCATGCAATAAATCATCCCAATGAAGCAGAATTAATTATCAGTGGTTCCTGTTTTCTCTTTTCCTCTGAGAAATGGGCACTTTTGGACCACCCAAATAGCCAAAAGGAGAGGGAGAATATGAGCTCCATATAAGTAAGATCCAGCATGTGGAGTGGTTTCAGGAAGTACTGAGGTTGAATTTTCCCATTCATTTGAAAATGAGGACTCCTGTGGAGAAATTAAGTTGTTGTAGAAAATCTTATACTTCTGAGTCTGTGGACCAATATGATTGATTAATGCACTAACAACAAGCAAACTGGGGTATTGTCCATGTAGTGGTGAAATCCACCTTTCTTTTCTTTGCGAACTCTCTCGTTTCCCCATGCTTACCCATGGCACACTGACTCTGTGGTCTCACCTACAGTCTCACTGATTGCTGGCTGAGATAGTGCCATTTCATCTGCAAGTTTTCACAAAAAAGTATGTGATGTGTTGCATGCAGGATACCTAACTGATTTTGAGTAGCTAGATAAGATTTCTGGAGTTCTTTGTTTACCTTGACTTTGAATTCCTTTTCAGACAAATTCATGCCCCCATTTCCAGAAGATCATTTTTGATAATGAGATTGGAAGCAAAATTGGAGCTGAGCTTTTGTCCATTAGCTTTGCCAGCAGCCTAGCTCTGATTTCATCACCCTGGAAATTTTTGGAACCTTGGCTTTATGGAGCTACCTGGATGGCCCCAGGACCCAGGTGAATTATCAGAAGTAAGAGAGTGACATAGAGTTTAGACTGAGAGTCTGGCCCAGGGGATGGGCCAGTTGTCAAATGGAGGGGTGATTCTGCACGCAGCCCGGAGTGTATCATCATAGGTATCCTCCGATAGAGGACTCTTATCAATAAGCCACAACTGCTCCTCAGGAATGAGGCTGCTACAAAAGCAAGTAAAGCTGCAAGGGCCATTTCTGGGTAGTTTCTGAGAGAACACTGTGAATGCCGTTGGTGTTGGTAGTGGAGATACTGATTGAAGGGCGGTTTGCAACACATTTGTATTAGGTCCGTCTTTGATGCTGACCCTGACTTGAGAATTGCTACAGAGAGCCGAGTAAGAGAGAAGGAACAAGCAGTTACAACAAGGAAGTCGAGATGGCTTTAAAGTGTTTTCATTTGAATCCAAAACTGTTAACTTGGGAAAGTTTGAAAAATTGAAATTAGAGAGTCATCATAAGAAAAGTTATGTAACTCATAACCCATAGAGAATGATATTAACACTTTGCTTGATTCTTCCCAGTCATTTTCTAGACTTTTCTATACAAGCGTTATGTGATTAGGTGTGTTCATGGATGCAGATATCCCTGCCTATGTTGCAAAACTGGGATCATACCATGCATGACATTTTGAGACTTTTTCACCTATCAAGATATTGGACTTTCCCCCAGGTCATTTCTCTTTCTAAAATGTTATTCTTAACAACTACAAAATGCTTTGGAGACTGATTAATTCATCATGCTTAATTTACTTTCCAAAAGGGAAAAGGGTTTTTTTTTTATTTTTTTAAATTTATTTTATTTACTTTCCAAAAGGGTTAGTGCATCTCCTCACGGTAGCATTTCAGAATAATATTACAGTTTCCTCACATTCTTATTAACACAATGGTTTAAAAAATTCTGCCAATTTTGCATTCCTTTGATCTCTAATAAGACAACATTTTTGTGTTTATGGTTATTTGAATTTTTCTTCCATAACTTTTGTGTTTGTGGCTTGTAATGCATTTTTCATTGTCTGGTTGAAATTTTATTTTTTCAGTTTTTTGTTTCTTTTGCTCCCTATTCTCTCTCAGGAGTCTCAGATGCACTGATGCTGACATTTTATCTAAGTATTTGGAAATTTTCTTTCCATAAGCCTCTATCTTCTATCTGAGAGTCCTTGGCTAATAATAATCACACAATTAGATGCCTTTGAATTTCATGTGTCACCAATATCTGATTGATCCTATTAGTAACTTATCTTTGCTCTCTCAACATCACAATTAGTGGAGTAGATAGTAATGTTCTCAGTTATGCTAGGAGACTGAAGAAAGTAAATAAAGGCAAAAACCTTGCAGAGGCTGGATGTGAGACAATGCATGATACAAGAAAGGCAAATTTTGTAGCCCTTGGGGTATATGTGAGATTGTTCAGAGTCCCGAGGCTGCATCTGTGTCTGGTCAGCTGAGGCAGACCTTTTTTAAGCTGAATGTGGTATCATGTTCCAGAGAAGTTTGATTAGAGCCCAGAACCTTATTCTAGAGGGGAAGACAGAGAGAAAGTATGGAGCTTAGATCATGGTGAAAAGTCAGTCAAGGATGGATGCTGTATGAGGAGAAAGACTCAGATCCTGGGACTCTTTGGAAAACAGAACCCTGGTGGGCTAAGGGGGGAGTTTAGGCCATTTCGTAAGCAGCAGGAACATGTAGAAAAAGGTCATTACCTCTCAGTTCGGAAGCCAAAGTCAGCCAAGTTAAAGGGGCAGTGGTGGAGGGAACACTACAGGCTTAAGAGTTGGTGGAGATTGAATGGCATAGAGATAAGAACAGGGACCCCTTTAATTTTATTTTTAATGAAGTACCATTGTTTTACATCCTTGTTGATTTTTATTTTTTGATAGTATAGGCTTCCTCCTCTTAGGTGAAGAAACTTCTTTTGGAATTAGATAACAAAACAGGCAAAGCTGAGAACTTAATTAAACTCTCAAACAGGAACAGCTCACCCTTTAAACCCAGTCATTCATCAGGTTCATCCCAGCCTGCATGAGCAGTAGCAAGACCACACTAATCTTAAGAAGAGGCAAACACAGATGTACTCATTAAAGAGACAAACTAGACAAGAGTCACTGAGTGTACAATGATTTGTACAGTTTCATTATCTTTGAATATCTCACCAACCAGTTTCAGTCTCTAGTCCAAAAAACTGCACATGGTTCCTTAGTCACATGTGCCCACAAAATGGTGGTTGTCCCACCTTCAAGCCAGATGAAGAGACCAAGATGGCATCATCGCTCCTTCAAAAGTACAGCTGCGGCATTCTTTCAGCTTCAACTCTAAAGTGGCCCCTGAACCAGCAAGACTTACTCGATACAACAGCAGCAGCCACTTCAGATGTCTCACCATGAAAACAGCAACAGAGCAAGTTCTCTTCTCTTCTCAAGGTCTCTGGATGACTTCCAAATGTTGTCGTTTCAAAGTTAAAACAAGTTCCTAAGCACCATGTTTCCAAGTTAGCTCACACAGGTCACAAGTTTCTCCAACATGCTTCCCCGGGCCCCTCACCAGCCCTTGCTGGGGATGGAAGTCCACATCATGGCTTCCTTCCCTGCCCTGCTGCTGCACATAGCAGCAGCAGCTCCAAGGCTTCCAGCTTCCCTGATGCTCCTCTGCTCTCTTGCTTCTCCAGCTTTCTCCCTCTCTGTCCCTTGTTCTCCAGCCACACTCCTTCTTAAATCTTCTCTCTGTTCTTCTCATGAGAAGCCTTGGCTTCCTGTCTTTAAGTCTCAGCCCACCACTATGCAATGGCTGCTATCTCAATGCAGCACCACCATACTGGGGCCCTAGCCCTCCAATTTTACCACAGCCCCCCTATCACTTTGTCCTCCCAACCACCTCCCACGGTCACAGAGTTCATCTTTGCTGATCCATCTCTTATTGTCTTTTCTTCCCCAACCCTCTGCTACACCCTGTGAGCCTCCTATTTCCAGCTAACTTTTCCAGAACCTTTTATGGACCATCCTCTTCACCTCTTGCTTTAACTTAAATTTATTCCTTCCTAGAAACTGCTTCTCCAGTGTCATTTTGAGGAAAGGTCATTCGTCCATAGTGCACACATTATTGAATCAAGGGAGGTGTTTGTATTTCCTCATGCCCCGCTAAACCATTCTCATGCAAAAATCTCTCAGATGTATACAGTTAGCTGTGATGCTCCCTCCCTCTCCCATAAAAGTGGACTTATTCTGCTTGTAGGTTTATGTTTCACTCCAATTCCTGATTAACTTTAGTTTCCACCTAAAATCATTTACCTTTTTGACTCCCATGACCTTCATCCCAACCTGCTCAAGCAACCATTATCATGGCCTCTGCTTCTGTCACCAGGATACTGAGAGTTGCTGGAGAAAATGCACAACCTTGTCACATAGTTCCACAAATAGTTGATGGTTTTAGAGCTTAACTGGTCATTAGTTGTGACCTTACTCATTTCTCTCCTTCCCTCCTCACCTGCAAAGTTATCTGCATATGACTTTCTTCTATCCTTTACTTTATTATCCCAATAAAAGCTTCAGCTTCTATGGAAAGGTAGTCTCCCCCCCCCCCAGGAGCTTGTTCCATTATTCACACTCCATTTTGTGTCTTTATTCTTTCTCTTTCCATTGATTCCTTCCATTGGTATATAAATAAGCACTTGACTCTTACTGCTTCAAAATTCCTATCTCAATAATGCATCTTTTCCTTTTCTAGCCAAACTCTATCAGAGTATTATTCCTATTTGCTCATTTAGCTCCTGATTTCCTTGTTGCCCCTTAGTTCTCTGCAGTCTAATCTGCCACCACAATTCTCTGCAAAATTATCTCGGACCAGATCTCTGGTGATCCAGTTATCAGATTTGGATTCTCACTTTTGTAAACGACAGCATTGGTTATTCCTTTCTCCTCACATTTCCAGCACGTTGCCCCCTCAGCCCTTCTTTCTGAATGATAACACCCATGCTTCCCTGTGAGGAGCTTTCTTTCTGCCACTCCCAGTTTCTGTGCTTGCAATTCTTTGCTCATTCGCCACACTCCATATCCAAGGCTTCTAGAATCATGTATGTATGACTGACTCTACAGTTCTCGAGTTTGACACTGGGCTATCCAGCTGCCTGCAGGAACACTTCATTGGGATAACCCTAAGTGATCAAACTGGAAATGGTGCTTCAAATACCTGTTTCATGTATCACTGTCCAGAACGCAACCTAACTCCATGTCCAGAACTATTTAAGTATCCAGGTCTGTTTTTCTTCCTATTTATTAGAAACTATATAGATGAAATGACTCTTTACTTCTTCTGGTATAGGATGTGATGTTTTCTGTGCCTAAAAAGCCCCTCCCAGGCTAGTGAAGAACCCAGGGAAGCATGTTCAAGAAACTGTGACTTGTGTGAGCTGACTTGGAAATGTGGTACTTGAGAACTTGCTTTAAATTTGAAACTGAGAAGGTTAGGAATTGTCTTGAGACCTGAAGCAAACTTGCTGTATTGCTGTTTTTGTGGTGAGGCATCTGCAGTGCTTGCTGCTATTATATCGAGTGAGTCTTCCTGGTTTCGGGCCACTTTAGAGTTGAAGCTGAAAGATTGCTGGGATTATGCCTTTTGGAGGAGGATTGACGATGCCATCTTGGTTTTTTCATTAGATTTGAATCTCCCACTTTTGAAGGAGAATCAGTGAAGCCATTTTGATTTCTTCACTTGGCTTGAAATGAATAGTTGTGTCTTTGGAGGAGGATTGATGACACCATCTTGGTTTCTTCATCTGTCTTAAAGTTGGAATAGATGTCATTTGTGGACACACATAGCTGAACGACCTGTATGCAAGTTTTTGAACTAAAGACTGAACTTGTTGGTCAGATAATCAAAGGGGTCCTTTGTATCCTTAGTGATCCTCTGTCTATGTTGTCTTTTAATGAGTAAATCTGTTTTTGCCTCCTCCTAAGGTTAGTGAGGTCTTGTTACTGCTCATGCAGGGTGGAATGAATCTGGTGAGTAGTGACTGGATTTAATAAGGGCCAGCTACTTTCATTTGTAAGTTTAGTTAAGTGCCCTGTTTTGTTTGTTTTCTTACCTGATCTCAGTACCACCATTAGGTATCACCACCATAGTGTACCTTCCACCAACTTACACATATTCCACCACCATAGACTGTTGTACTTCTTCCTTCTTTGTCCTTCCTCGTCCCCTAACTGTTCCTCCAACCTGCAGTGCTCCAGTTCTGTAGTCAGCTATCAAGGGTTAGTTTTTCCAGCTTGTTTTATCTATTAATTAGTTATTTTATATTGTACATATCAGTGCTAGTTGGCAGTTTTCTTTCTCCTTCTGACTTACTTCACTTATAGCATTATCTTTTAATCCTTATTCATATTGCCACAATGGCATGGGTTGACCTTTTTTGATCACTAAGTAGTATTCCATTGTGTATCTAGATTATATCTTGTTTACTCTTTTGTTCTGGGGTACTTAGGTGGGTTTCATAATTTAGCTATAGCAAATAGTGCTGTAATAAATATGGGAGTACACGTTTTCTTTTGAATTAGTGTTTTTGAGGTTTTTGGATCACTGCCTAGAGAGGAATTACTGGGTTCAATGGCAGATCTATGTTCAATGTCTTGAGACATGTCTTCATGAGCTTTCATATGGGACTGGGCCAAGAACTGATTTTCTTTTAAGTGACTGAGCATACTGTTTATATTTTGAGTCCAAACGAACTATTGTCTTCCCATTCCATCTAAAATCAGAAATCAGAAATACTGGAGATTTTTCTTGCTGAATGTTGTCAACTTGGGCTTCGAAGGTATCTTCCCCAGAACATGCATGCCTTCAGGTAGTTATTAACGGTGCTAGATTATTCTGTGATCTGCTCTTCTAATTCTCCATTACTAGGACTCTGGCTAGCATGGTGTTTACATCTCTCTCTTCCCCTTTGTATTTGAAAGACTTTTCCTGCTTGCTAGTGGGAGAACTTATATCTCAAAACAAAGTAATTGTTCATAGCTTCTTATATTTTTGTGGGCTTTATAGTCAAGGACTTTATGAATGCTGAATGGCCCAGAACAACACTAGCATTAAGGCAAGTGATGTTCATAAACTTTACATAACCTCAACAATGACAACACAATGAGCCATTAATCAGCCTCCAGGATTGCAGTGTTTCTTTACAGTGGCTTCTGTTTCCTTCTCCAAATGTAATAAGACCTTCCATGTGACCACTGCTTATGATTCTGCTGATATTCAAATGACAACTAGTCCCCTTTGCTATTTAGTAATTGTAAGTAATTCTGAGCTTCCACCAGGACATTTCAAAGCACTGTTGCATAACTCAAGAAGCTCTGTTTTCTGCCTCCAGCAAAGACCTTTAAAGGGTCGGCAGGAGGGGACGGCAGGGGATAAATGTGCCAGGGCACAGATTAGTGAGATTTCCCATTCATTATAGGATTTCCCATTAGTGGTGTTTCAGGCAGTGCAGAATTGAAAGGTCGAACATGATTGTTGTTGGAGGTATGTCATTAGGAGTCAGGCAGGGCTAATATGTGTGGAACTCAGTCAAAGGAATTGTCCACCTAGATTAGTTTAGTGGTTGAGGGAACTGAGTTAGGAGTCAAAAAAGGGCTGGGTTTCTACCTCAGGTCTGGTCTGCTATTTATTAGCTCAGTAACTTTGGGCATGTTGTTCAGCTGCCTCGAGTCCCCTCTGCAAAGCAAGCCTAGCCCTCCTCACACCCTGTCATAAGAGAGGTATCATTCGTGCTTTGTAGCAAGGAGTTGCTGGGAGGGTCAGCCCCTAGCAAGTAGCAGCTCACACTTTGTGTGTGTGTGTATACATGGTTAGTTTTTATTTTTTATCTTTATTTTTTTAATTTTAAATAATATGTATATTTATTTCACATCATTTTAATCCCCAGGTGTCACCCACCACCTCCTGTCCCTGACCCCTCCAGCTGCCACTCCCCCCACCCCCCGTTGTGTACTTTCAATTGGTTGTCCATATAGTGAAACCATTTGGTTTCTGTCTTTTACTTTCTGACTTGTTTCTGCTAGTATTATTTCTTCAAGGTCCATCCATGTTTCCATAAATTAATCATATTTGTCATTTTTAATTGATGAGTAATATTTCATTGTGTATATATGCCACATCTTTTTTATCCATTCGTCTGTTTTGGGACATTTGGGTTGTTTCCATATCCTTGCGATTATAAACAGTGCTGCAGGAAACATCCAAGAACAGGTGTCCTTTTGTACCCACATTGAGGTCTCCTTTGGGACCTCAATTCCCAGAAGAACAATTGCTGGGTCAAATAGTAGTTCCATTTTCATTAGGTTGAGGGTCCTCCATACTGCTTTCCATAGTGGCTGGACCAGTTTACATTCCCAGAAGGAGAAGAAAAAGACATAGGAAATGAAAGGAACGCTTTTACACAGCTCACACATTTTGATTCATTTTTCATGCAAGGAATTCGTATGAGCCAGTTGCTGTGTTTAGGACTGGGGACAGAGTGGTGAGCACCATAAAATCACTAACCTCATGGAACTTGTGTTCCAGTTGGCAAAATAGACAATATGCAAATTAATATTCAAGATCATTACAAATTGCCGTTCATGTTATCAAGGACTGAGACTGATACAGGGTGGTGATGCAGTTAAAAGTTGTATGGGTGCCAAAATACCCTGATGGGTGGATTCTAAAAGAACTGTGAGAGAAAATGGGAAGCAGGAAGAGGGGCATATAAGAGGGGAGGAGTGAAGAGAGAGGGAGAAAAAAAAGAAAGGAGATGAGAATGGCGGACTGAGAGAACAGGCCCATATGGTCTGCCAGGGGAAGCCTCATGGAAGAGTGAGCTGCAGGCAGTAAGGAGTCATGGTGGGAGTGTGGTCAGAGAAGTAGCCAGTGTGGAGTTGGATGTCAGAACGACGGACTGGGGGTGACCAGGGGCTGCTGAGGGCAGGCCTGGTAGATTTGGCTAGACACTGCCAAAAACAGGCCTGGCAAAGGAAACACTTGGAGCCGCAGCGAGGAGGCATATTTGGGAAGTTGACTTGTGCATCAGCAATTGTGGAAAAGTTTGAAGAGCCTTGGAGAAGTATAGCAACTTGGAATACTTGAGAGAGAAGAAGCAAAGACACTGGAGAAAGACTGGACATTGCAGGGTACCTGCAGGTTTGGAGGGGCAAAGGGGCACCATCTTGGACATGGACATGTGTTTGGTACTTTTGAACTAAACAGTACTTGGGGTGGAAAAACTGGCCATTATGGCTTTGAGCACTTTTTGTTTTCCTTGTTGAATTCCCTAGTTAATAAACCCTGTTGTTAAACTGCATTTGAGTGGCAACTGCTACCCATGGGTGGTACAGACCTGAGGGAACCTGACTGGCAGAAACTGCATTTTGAAAGTAGCTGGTTGGTTGGCAGTTTCTGCCAATTTTTGACCCGATTTCAAGATGAGCTGGTATATAGAGAGTGCTCAGGGTGAGGAGGTCAGTTCAGACAGGGTGATGATATGTGAACTTGAAACTAAGGGTGGATGTCTGGGGAGGAGCATGTAAGATATTCTTACCAAGTGCTCTGGGGAAGACTCCTATTCAATTCTTTTAAAATTTTTTAATTTTCTTATTTTCATACAATATTCAATATTGGTCATAGGTGTACAGTTGTTGATTCCTTCCTCCCTACCCATCCCCTCTCTGGTCACGCTGACTCCTCTCTCCCTGCAAGTTGTTGGTTAATACTTGGCCCTTTGATTTCTTCCTTAATTTTTCTGGAGCAATGTCCCTTTCCTGGGTGAGGACCTGAGCTCCTGGGACATGATGGCCCAGGCTGCTTGAATTTCTGACCAGGCTGAGCAGAAACTCCCTGGAAGAGTGAGCTTGAGGTGGCAAGGAGCCATGGTGACCAGCAAAAGAGTGGCTGGTGTGGAGAGTGTAGCACCACAGCAAGGTGGCATAGTGAGCTGGTACCTGGAGATGGTCAGGGATTTGGAAAGTTGATTTGCATCAGCAATTGTTGAAAAAGTTTGAAGTGCCTTGTAGAAGCAGAGCAGCTCAGAATGCTGGAGAGAGAAGCAAAGAGAAGATGTTGGAGAAAGACTGGACTTTGCAGAGTGCCTGCCTCAGGTTAGGGGGAACAAAGGGCACCATCATGGACATGTGTCTTTGGGATCTGTGGGACTGAAAATATTGACTGGGTTAAGATAACTGGCCACTTGTGACTTTAAGGACTTCTTTTTTTTCTCTGTTGATTTTCCTTGTAAACAAAACCCTGTTGTTAAACTGCATTTGAGTGGCAACTGCTATGTACTGAGGGAACCTGGGTGGCAGAACCAGTAGTTTAAAAGCCCCGCTAATTCTTTTCTTTTGGCTTGTTGATTGGACGCTTTGTCCTTTTTGCACCCAATTTCACTTCCTCACTGCCCTACACTGTCCAGGAGTCAAGGTCAGGTAGGGTTTTGTTCTGCAAAAGTCCTTGCTTGGAGTCAAGGTCTCAGTCTGGAGTCAAAGTCTCAAACTGACTCCCCCAGTTTGCCCAATGAATAAAGGCCCTGATAACGATAAAAGATATCTGATTTTGTGACTCCTTCATGTGTACTTGGTTTTTTGAAAGCTAAATCAATTTGATGGATTTTTTTTTGTTTTCTTTCAAATGCTGATGTGCATGTTATAAAAGAAATATCAGGGCATTTAAAGAAAGGCCCATCTTCCCAGAAAGATTTTCTCTTTTCCCATCTTGATTTTTCTGTAGGAAACCATTGTTAGCACTTTATGTATATTCAAAAAATGGTCTGTAAAGAGGCCAGCACATATGTATATATTTATTTTCTATACACTATATTGTACTGTATACAACGTACCATTCTGAAGATAATGCACCTTGTGTTTTACTTGACCTTAGTTGGTACAGCTTTTTCCTTGTCATCAATATAGAGTTGACTCATTCTTTTTAATGACCACAGAGTATTTTATTGCATGAGAAAATCTAAATGTATTTTTTTCATCCCAATCTATTGATATTTAGGTTGTTTTCCATCCTTTGTGATTGGGCATACCATATGAATATCTTTGAGAGTGGTTTTGTGCACCCATTCAAGTCTGTCTGTAGGATATATTGACAAGGGATTGGCTGTGTCAAATGGTATGTAGATTTTAAGTTTAAAAAATTTATTGATTACATATATAGTATTTCACGTCATGTGTACCCCGAGGTTCTCCCACGACCCTGTCACCTGGGCTCTGTTATCTATACCTCTTTTTTTTTTTTTTAAATTAAGACTTATTTACATTTCTTTTTTTCTTTCCCTTCCTCCCCCTTTCTTCCCCTGACCCCCTCTCTGGTCACTCCATCATTTCTTTCACTGCCAGTTATTAGTCAATTTTTAGTTCTTTGGATTCTTCCTTTTCTTTCCTGGAGCCATGTCCTTTTCCCAGATGGAGGTGTGTTTTCCTGGGACACAGCAGCTTGTGCTTGGTTTTTCAGGTGTATCTTTGCTACGAGCAGCCATTTCATGCATGTTTGTATCCTTTCAGTGCCTCCTTTTTACTGGTCGTCTGCTCTGACCCAGTTTCTGTTGCATTTTGCTGCTTCTTTGCTTTGCAGTTCAGTCTCTGGTATTGGGAGCGTTTCCCCCAGCTGATGTCCACATATAAAGTTCTTGATAGTCCACATAGAAAGTTCAGGATAGACACTGGTGGATGGCTGATCAGGGTCGTTGTGGAGCCCCTGCACATCTCTGTGTCTGTCCTCTCCCCGTGGAATGGGAGGGCACTCAGCTCTCACTGAAGGCATCTCTGAACTGGAAATTCCATTCCCATCTGTGGGAATCTTGTGAGTGCATTTCTGAGACAGTTTGTCACTGTAGTCGGTCTCATAGCCCTGTGTCCTCTGGATCTGACATGTTTATTTGTCCTGGGCCTTCGTTCTTTCCCTCACCTCCATCTTCACATGTATCTGCTGCTGAATTAGTGATTTTGTTGTTCGTGGTGAGGATTGACTGGGTTTGGAGCAATCCAGAGGGGGTGATAATGACCTCCCTCCCCCTAACTCCATCCCTATCCCCCCCATTGGCCTCCATGCCCAGCAGTCCCCCAATTCTGGTGGGGTCTGCAAGGGGAAGGCAGAAAAGCCAGGAGTATAGGTGGATCCTGAGGGAATCAGTCAAAAATATGGGGCTCCCTAGCCCTTTGGTTCTGGGCCATCACTTAAGATGGTCCGAGTCTTGAAAGCTACTCCCTGCTCATTCCAAAATGTGACAGTGAAGTCACCAACCTCTTGCTCCCATGCCAGTGGGGTCTGCAAGGGGAAGGCAGAGCCTCCAGGGGTAGAGGTGGCCTGACCTCCGAGAGAACCAGGCGAAAATGCCAGATTTTAAGTTTTGATAGGTAGTGTCAAATTGCCTTCTCTGGGGAAAGACACATTCAACAACTATGTGTAAGAGCATCATTTGGAAGCCTGTTTATTGGCTGGTGAGTGATGCCTTTCACTGAGAAGTCATCCTACATTGGCAGGGGAGCTTTCGGGGGTGGGGAGGGCAAGAGGCATTCAGTTTTATCTGCTCTGGACAGATAGATGTGAGCACCTTCCATTTCCTAGAATCATCACACCTGCGACATCACACCACAGAGCATCTGAATTCCCTCCTAGGGGACCTCCATGCTGAGTTTAGTGCATCCTTGTGCCCCTCCTTATACCCTTTCACCCAGTTCCTGACTAACTTGAATCTGTATCTGGTGGATAGACTAGCATACATGCCTTCGGGCAACCTCCCTTAACCTTGGGTTCTTACTAGGTCTTGTTTGGGGGAGTATGAGGAGGGTGGAAAGAGGGAGACTACAGTGGGAGGGATAGAAGAAGGAAAGACAAAGAGAGAGAGAGATTAAGTTTTTTGTTTCTGACTCACCTCTATCTATTTAAAAAAAAATTTATTTATTTGAGGTGGCTTTGGTTTCTATAACCTTGTGTTGTTCAGATGAACAGGTTTGCATTTCCTCCGATATCTCACATCTATGTCTTCTGGTTTGTTGTTACAGATTTTCAACTTTAAAAGAGACTTTAGACCTGGTGAGGACCTAGTCTTACTAAACTGTTGGCATCGCCAGTGGTGTTTGAAGAGTCCTCTACATTGTGGCTGTTCCACCTGCTTCTTGGATTGCTGTTGCTTAAACCTGTAGGGAACCGGAGTTGGGCTTTGGGAGCTTTGTCAGGTCACGGCCTGTTGTGGGGATAGGGGAGGTCAAGTTCTGCACCATTTAGTTTTGCTTTAACCAGAAAGGCTTTGGTTGATTTTTGCTATTGGACTTCCGGGTAATGTTCTATTTCAAAAAGGAAACTTGCTGTCTAAGAAAACATTTTAAGAAAGCCCTTGAGTTTATTTCTGTCTTTCACGTGAAAGGAAACGCTCTGAAGGGGAGAATGACTTACCCAACATCACCTAGCTATTGTAGTGATGGAAGGATTTGAATTTGAACTCTGGTCTAGTTTGTGGTCTAGTTCTCCTTCTGCTGTAGAACTGGAGGAAGTTAGAGGTGTCTATAAGCCATTCAGGTGATGGAAAGTTTAAATACCATGTTTAACTCAAATGTGACTTAATTTGAGTTAAATTTCAAAATTTAAATTTATTTGCTCCTTGAAAAAAATTCATATTTGCTCTGAAGTCACTGGGAATAAATGTTGAAAGACTCAGAAATGCTATTCTCACTGTACATATTTCTTTCCATCTAGAAAGTCCAGAATGACTTATTGTAGGGTGTATCTCAGGAGAAAATGGATCTGTATTATAGCTCTTCAACTGACTTCATCCATCTCCCTTCCATGGATCTTGGAGAAGACTCCACTTCAGTCTATTCCGGGAGTTACCTCAGGTCTATTTGAGGTGATGACATCACTAATATGGAGCAATTCTAAGTTTGACTTGTGTTCCTAAAATCACCATTATTGAGCTTATCTGTTTGTTCTGACAAATTACACACACCTGCTGACCTACCAGGTCACAAAGCCAGGCCACTGCCAAGAGACACTCTAAGGATTACCTACAAGAAATACATAAGCACCCAAAGGAGACCTCAATACTTATTCAAAAGGACAACTGTACTTGGGTGTTTATTGTAGCACAATTTATAATTGCAAGCACATGGAAACAACCTAAGTGTCCCAAGACAGATGAATGGATAGAAAAGATGTGGTATATATACACAATGGAATATTACTCATCAATTAAAAAAGACAAATTTGACAATTTTATGATACCATGGATGGGCCTAGAAGAAATCATATTAGCAGAGACAAGTCAGAAAGAAAAAGACAGAAACTAAATGATGTCACTAATACATGGGATCTAGGAAAAACAAGCAAAAGGCCAGGAGGAAAAGTCCAAACAAGCTAGAAACCAAACTAAAGTACACAACTGGGGAGGGGAGTGGGAGAGAGATGGGAGGGAGTGGTCAGGGAGGGGAGGTGGTGGTTGAACCCCAGGGAATACAAAAATGTGATACACACATCTAAATAAAAAAAAACCCCGAAATACATAAATAGACATGAGAGGCAACAAAATGCATGTAAAACATGTGTAGAAACTATGGACACGAGGCATTGCTCACACTTATATTTCTAAGTCTACACAAATACAGCTGAGAAATGGAAATGGAAACACATTTAGAGAGTGGAAATTTTAGCCAGGGCTTTCTTGACACCAATTCCCCCAAGCTCTTGCCGAAGTAAATTTTCTTAGTAGTCTGGATTTCCGTGGCTTCCCCCCCCATCTCTCCCAGTTAAAGCCACTTGAACCATCTTAAAAAAAAGAAAGTCCCTCTTTGGGGTGTTTGGTTACGCCCTTCAGATACTCATGGATATTTCTTTCCCCCTTCAGGCGTCTTTTGGCCAAGTTCTCCACATTGAATTCTTTGCCGGTACCCCATAAATGAATATTTCTGGTTCTTTTGATCCTCCCCTCTCCAGCCAGGAGCCGGTTGAACTGAGCCATTGATGGACTCAAGTCTTCTGACCTGTGAGTGGTGGGGGTGTGCGGGCAGGGCCTTCGCACATGGTTTACCCTGTACAAGTGCATGGACTTTCTCTTGCAGGGCACAGAGGAAGCTGTGGTTTGGAAGTTATTTGGATGGAGTAGTGAGAGATTTGCATGGGGAAACAAGCAGCAGCAGAAAGTCATATCAAAGGTTTGGCTGCTCCAATGGGCCCTGTGGAATTTCCTCGCCTTGGATTCTCTCCCAACTCCAGTGAGGGCTGGAGAAAGAGATCTGGAAAATTGCATGGCCTGTGTGTGTTTACCCTGGCTGCTTTCATCTGATCACTTAGATATTGGAAGCAGAGTGGGATTTGGCCTGGGTCACTCCCAGAGCCAGGGTTGACCTTCCTCCTTCCTGGGGTGCTGAAAGGGTCAGGGAATGTGCCCTGGTGAAGTTGTGCACAGTCCAAGTGCAAATGCACCAGGGGATGCTCTGGTCCAGATCCAAATCCCATCTTTTGAATGTGTGAGCTGGTGTGAACACACACGTGTCTTCACCGTGTAGCTGTGCTGAGTAGGTTTATGGAAACAGACGTTTATTATGGGAAGTAGGAGGCACAGATACAGAGTCTGTGATCCAGGAACTTGTTCTGAGGTCCTGGGAGAGATTATAGATGTAGCTTTACTGCCTAATGAAAAGGGATGATTTTTCACCACGAGCTAACCAAGCCTTGTCAAAACAATAACTGGAAAAGAGAAATACCGGACAGACCCACCAATATGAGGAATCTAGGGCAAACAAACAAATAAAAGGACAAGTAAAACTTCAAACTAACAAACTGTCATCAGAACTGAAGCATAGAGCAAAGGTGGGCGAGGGGGTAAAACAGGGGGAAGGATGAGCACAGGAGAGTAAGACAAGGTGGTGGGAGAATCTTGGGGTAGACAATGATGTAAAGAATACAAATATATGTGCAATCCATTTAAACAAATTGAAAATATATATAAACATAAGAGATAATAATATCTGAACTGAAAATAAATAGAAATATATTTTGAGACAAAAACAATTACTGATGTGCAGAGACAGATGATACTTATTTCTAATACAGCAGTGGGATTGCTTTACCTGGTACTTTGGGCTGAAACACTGCAGAAAGTTCTGAGTGTTGGTTAGAGTGAGACTATAATTTACCTTCCCTTTAGCTGGCAAGTGTTGTTCTGTAACAAGGATGGTACTGAGGTTAAAGGAGAAAAATTAGGAGGAGAAGAAATAAGGACAAATAAACGAAGACTCAGGAACCAGATCTTTTATCAGCCAGAGATAAAAACTTTTAACTCCAGAGATTTTTTTTTTTTAAATCTAGACTGTATCCTGAGTTTTCTGTGTCTCTCCTGGTTAAGGATTAACTTGAGGCCAGGGTTATTTAAGGAAGATAAGCTAGACTGGACTATTGTGGGTTTTCTGCTGCAATATCTATTTTTTTAAAATTCATTTTATTGATTTGTCACAATTGTGCATTAATTGATCCCTCCTCCTCCCTCCATATGCCCCCCCTGTATCTCCCCTTCAGTCACTCCTCCCATTTTTCTGCAAATTGTTGGTTGGTTAAGTTGATGTTCAGTTGTTGGTTTATTGGCCTGTTGTTCTCTTCTGATATCTGGTAAATGTGTGTGTGGATTTTTTTTTTTTTAACCCCGGGCTATCCCACTTCACTAACATTTGTTAACTATCCTGATCTTTTGTGCTCTTCACCTCCCCCACCTTCTTCCCCTTCCTCCTCTCTTGCTCCATGGTTTAGTCCCATTGGTTGTTTTCATTTTTTCTTATTTGTTTGTTTTTCCCTATATCCATCATATAAGTGAGACCATCTTGTACTTCTCGTTTTCTTTTTGACTTATTTCTGCTAATATGAGTCTTTCTAGTTCCATCCAGGTTGCTGCAATGACATGTGTTTGTCCTCCTTGATGGATGTGTAGTATTCCATCGTGTATCTGTACCACATTTTTTTAGCCAATCATCTGTTTGGGGGCATTTGGTTTGTTTCCAATTCTTTGCAACTGTAAACAGGGCTGCAAGAACATGCACGTACATGTGTCCTTTTGAATTAATGTCTTCATGTTCTCTGGGTAGGTTCCTAGTAGTGGGATTGCTGGGTCGAATGGTAAGTCCACTTTCAATTGTTTGAGGGTCCTCCACACAGTCTTCCATAGTAGCTGGACCAGTTTGCACTCCCACCTCTGCTGCAATATCTAATATGACAAAAGTATATTGATTCTATATAGTCTTAAATTGCTTAAGTTTTCATTCATTCCATAAATCTTTGTGTAGGCATTGTGTATGTGCTGTATGTAACTGTGCCACAGCTCATGTGCTTATTTCTTCCGGTGAGTGCTAGTAATAGCTCTCACTTTTATACATCTTTACCTAAGACTTCAGGTGTTCATTAATTCTTTCCTCTAGTCTATCATTCAACAAATATTTCTTGGATGCTTCCTATGTGCTTGAGACAGATTCTAGCAGGAGCAAATGTAAGTCATAGACAAGTTCTTTTTTTTTTTTTTTTTTTCTGAGACTAGGTCTCACTATTTTTGCCCATGGAATTGCAGGCTCACGTTGCCCGGGGTAACATGGACTCAAGCAATCCCCACCCTCAGCTTCTCAGGGAGTTGGGATTACAGGCATGCACCACCACGCCCAACTATTTTTTGGGACTAGGTCTCACTCACTGTGTTGCCCTGAGTGGGACTCGAATTGTGATCCCTAGCCCCAGCCACTTCATAGGCTGAAGCTCACAGGCACGAGCCACCACTGTGCCCAGCATTAAGTTCTGATAGCCTTCAGACTTCTGGGAAGGCAGGCCTGTTCTCCAATGGCCCCTTGCAAGCCTCTTCTGTTCAGGTTGTATGAGAGTGGGAAATGCTTGTTGCAGTGGTCACTTCCCAAGGATGTCCTCTCTCCTGACTCCCCTCTTCAACTTCTTGTATGGGCTAGAGGTGTGTTTAGAGGTCAACCCTTCCCCCTCCTTATAAATATTTTTTATTATTCCTATTGATTGATTGATTTTTTATTTTTGAGACTTGGTCCTGCTATATTGCCTGGGGAACCACAGACTTATGTTGCCCGGGGTACCATGGACTCAAGCGATCCCCAGACTCAGCCTCCCAGGTAGCTGGGATTATAGGTGTGTGCCACCACACCCAGCTATTTTATGAGACTAGGTCTTGCTGTGTTGCCCCAGGCAGGTCTCGAATCTGTGGACTCAAGCGATTCCTCATCTTGACCTCCCTTCCTAGGCTGGGATTAAAGGCACGCACCACTGCACCCAAACCCTACTTGTAAATATTGCAAGAGGGGTCCGTCATCTTTAGAAAGGTGGCCTGGTGGTGTTTTGGGGGACTCCTCCAAAATTCCAAGGCAACAAGAAGCGAGGAAGTGCTGCACTGAACATCTGGTTGCACTTACATGCCCTGCTGGAGAGGTCACATGTGATGCTGGAGGGGTCAGGGGAACGTTCTCTAGGAGGGGAATGGTGGAAGAGCAGAGAGGCTGAGTGAGAGGACAAGAGGGCATGAAGTGAGAGACTCAGTTACAAGTGCAACCAAACCCTGAATGAAACCAGATGTTCTTTCAGCACATTAGCTCTCTGTTCCTAGATGCTGTATCTTGCCCCCTTCTTTGCCCTCTTCCATCTGGGTCACGTCAGTTCTCCCTCTGTCATTTTACTTAACATTTTCTTATTGAAGTTACATTGGTTTATGACAGCATGAAGGTATGAGGTATCCAGATTTATAAATCAGCATCTGTATATATTACATTATGTTCACCACCAGAATTCTAGTTTCTACCCATTACCTTATGGTTGACTCCTTTAACTCAACTTACCAATCCCTTTCACCATTGCCTCTGGTAGCCATGATTTTGTTCTTATAGTCTGAGAGTTTGTTTTTATTTTATTTGTTTTTTTGTTTCTTCATGTTCCATATATGCATCATATTGTTTATCTTTCTGCCTCTAACTTATTTTGTTAAGTGTAATACCCTAAATATTCACTCATGTTGAAAAGACAGAACTATCTTTTTTTCCTAGTTGAGTCGTATAGACTCCATCTTTATCCAATCATCTGTTGATGAATATTTAGGTGGTTTCCAACTATGAGTTATTGTGAGTAATGTAACATGCAGCATTTCAAATGAGTATTTCTGTGTCCTGGTCAATACCAGAAATAGGATAACTGGATGAAAGGAGGACATGTTGTCAAGTTTGGTACAAACATTATTTTCTCCTTTTATTCATCAATGGTGTTATTTCCATCATCATTTATATTACTGCTCTTGTGATAAGCTCATTACAAGGGAGAAGGAAAATGATCACTATCCCCAAAACCTACTTCCCCCTTTCCTCGTTTACCACAACACCTGCTTTCTCTCACTTAGGCAGAGTTTGGATAAATTTGTGCATGCCAGTCTTTGGGTCTACATTGGCAAGTTCCCCAAGGAAATGGGGTGGTGCCTTTGCTATATTCTTCTGAGGGCAGTTGCTGAGTCCTCCTCCCCCATGCCACCAAATAAACCCCATTCATTATCTGTGTGGAAAGGAAAGAGGGGGTTGGTCTGAAGGCCTGAGGGACATGGGCTTTATGGGGTCCAGAGGTGGGGATCCTCTATGCTGGGTGCACTTCCCAGCCCACTTGGATTCTGTTTTGCCTCCAGGCCCTGCCTGCTGTCAGGAGGATGTACATACACAAACAGAAAAAGGGCATGTGAGAGACTGCTGATGAGGGACAAAGAGGAAGAGAGGAAGGTGCCAACATTGGCATCACAAAGGCCAGGCTCTCAGTTGGCACTGGAGCAGAAGTGAAACACTCGCCCTCAGTCTCTTCAGAGCCACAGCTGTTTTGGATCAGAAAAAGTGTCAGTGTGTGTAATGGAGAATGGAAACTCTTCTGTGCTTGATTGTTAGGGGAAAGAAAACACTTCACCTTGTTATGTCTTAATAGACGTTATTATCAGCTCTGCTCAGATTCTGTATAGATGAGAAAATCTGCTGCCAAGGTCAGGGGTGACTGGGTATGGGGAGCCTATCAGATGAAAGTAATGTCTCGCAGAGGGGTGAGTTCAGTATTTGAGTGCAAAATGGTTGGTGACTCTATTGACATAGACAGGCAAGCCTTGCATGATGACTACTGACTGTGGGATCTGCACCCCCACACTGACTTGCTTTCCTTACTAAGTTACAGCCTGGGCCTTGTTCATTGGCATCTTCTCTAGCCTGGCATTGATACAGGGTTGTGAATAAAGCACTTAAAAAAATTGTGTTGGCACCAGAGTACTGTGGTGAGTGGGGTCTGTGAGAATGACCTGTGAGAAGAAGAAACGCCAAAAGGCAGATAAAAAGGGAGGAGTGAAGAGAGGGGAAAAAAAAAAAGGAAAGGGAGGAGACAAGAATGGTGGACTGATAGAACAGGTTCACATGGCCAGGCCAGGGAAAGCCCCCTGAAGAGTGAGTTGGAGGTGGCAAGGAGCCATGGTGACTGGCAGAAGAGAGGCCGGTGTGGAGAGTGTGGCACCACAGCAAGGTGGCATAGTGAGCTGGTACCTGGAGATGGCCAGGGAGTTGGAAAACTGATTTGTGCATCAGCAATTGTGGAAGAAATTTGAAGAGCCTTGGAGAAGTGGAGCAGCACAGAACACTGGAGAGAGAAGTGAAGAGAAGACAGAAAAGAAAGACTGGACTTTGCAGAGTGCCTACCTCAGGTATGGAGGGGCAAAAGGCACCATCATGGACATGTGTCTTTGGGATCTTTGGGACTGAAAATGGTGACTGGGGTAAGATAACTGCCACTTGTGGCTTTAAGGACTTTTTGTTTTCCTGGTTAATTTCCCTTGTTAATAAAACCCTGTTGTTTAAACTGCTTTTGTTTGGTAACTGCTATGCATGGGTGATGCAGACCTGTGGTTTGTTATTTAGTGGCTTCTACCCCTTTGGCACCCAATTTCAGTATGACTCCCAATTTGTAGTAGTTGCTTAATAATGATTTCTGAAATCAAGAAAGGAAGGGCTATAGATACATTTAATAAACTGAGCAAAGTCTGAGTAAAATCCAGAATGGTGAACCCATTAGATTAGTACTATTGGGCAAATTTTATCAAAATTCTTTCTGCCTGGGGGCTTAGAAAAGCAGATGTAATTTTATTATTTTATTAAAATTTTTTATTAAATATTTTATTTATATATACATTTCACATCTTTGTATTCCCCAGGGTTCACCCACCATCTCCCCTCCCTGATTGCTCCCACCGATCTCCCACCCCCAGTTATGTACTTTAGTTTGATTGTTAGCTTGTTTTGACTTTTCCTCCTGGCTTTTTGCTTGTTTTTCCTATATCCCATATATTAGTGAAACCATTTTGTTTCTGTCTTTTTCTTTCTGACTTGTTTCTGCTAATATGATTTCTTCTAGGTTCATTCATATTATCTCAAATTCATCAAAATTGTCGTTTTTAATTGATGAGTAATATTCCGTTGTGAATATTGTGAAAATATACCACATTCTTTTCATCCATTTGTCTGTTTTGGGGCATATGGATTGTTTCCATATCCTTGCAATTATAAGTAGTGCTGCAATAAACATCTGAGCACAGATGCCCTATGTATAAGTATTGAGGTCTCCTTTGGGTAGAAGAGTGATGGGTCTAATAGTAATCCCATTTTCATTAGGTTGAGGGTCCTCCACACAGCTTTCCATAGTGACTGGACCAGTTTACATTCCACTCTCAGTGTTCCTTTCTCTTCATTGCCATGCTAGCACTTACTTTCTTTTTCTTTTTCTTTTTTTTTTAACGTGGGCCATTCTTACTGGTATAAGGTGGTATCTCAAAAATATGGAACGCTTCACAAATTTGCATGTCATCCTTGTGCAGGGCCATGCTAATCATCTCTGTATCATTCCAATTTTAATATATGTGCTGCCGAAGCGAGCACAGCAGATGTAATTCTATTAGACCATACAGAGAGGTATTTTCTTTTTGAAGTTGAGTTAGGTCAATAGTCAGCTGAGAGGTTACTGGCTCCTGTGGTCAGCTGGGCAGGACATTAGACAAGAGGAAGCCAGGAGGGGATCATTGTTTTGGATGTGGCTGGGGTGTTAAGATGACCTCACAAGGACCAGAGTCTTCTCAGCAGTAGCTGGCAAGAATCTCCACCCCAGCTGGAGTGTGTGGCCCACGTTGTTTGGGTGCAGGTAAAAGGGAAAACCAAGGGCAGGTTAACATAGTGTGGAGTTTTTGTGACAGACCAGCAGTGTGGTGGCCCCACATCTTTGAACCTTCTCCCCAGTGTTATTTTGACACAGATTAAGGGAGAGGACAGGACACATACCAAGTAAATGAGAAAAAACTTGTTCTTTTCTCTGAGGTTAGGGATTTTGCAGAGGTGAAGTGGCCCCAAATCACTGGCTCAGAGGTGACCCTGTTTCAAAGGGAAGCAAAACCAGTAATGTTGTTGTACACTAAAAGCGGCCAGACCCCCCAGCTGACAGCCCAGCTGCTGAGTGTGTAGGGGAAGGAGAAAACGCAGCAACAAGATCAATATAAAATATGTTCGCTTCCTTCCTCCTATCTCTCCATCAATTTCTCCATCTGAGAGAACTGCCAGTCTCTGCAAAGCCCAATGTGTGTCCAGGCCTCCCCTGACTTCCCTTCCCAGGTCCACAATCCTTACAGACCATAGTTCATCATTAAGACCCAAGCACTCAGTTACTTATTGCAGCATTATTTGTAATTGCAAGGACATGGAAGCAACCAAAATGTCTGAAAACCGATGACTGGATGAAAAAAATGTGGTCTCTATACACTATGGAATATTACTCATCAATTAAAAATGACAAATCGAATGATTTTATGATAACATGGATGGACTTAGAAGAATTCATATTAGCAGAAACAAGTCAAAAAGAAAAAAACAGAAACCAAATGGTTTTGCTTCTATATGGGACATGGGAAAGATAAATAAAAAGCCATGAAGAAAAGTCAAAACAAGCCAACAACCAAATGAAAGTATACAACTTGGGGGGGGGGTGGGACAGGGTGGGAATGGTCAGGGGTGTGGGGTGAACTCCAGAGATCAGAAAGGTGTGCAATTTATATATAAATAAATTATTAAAAAAAAAAGACCCAAGCACCGCACTGAAAACTGAGGCCTGGCCACTGAGGGATACTCCATGGACAAGAAAGCTGTGGTGGATGTCTGAGACTGCTCACCCTTCTCTCACTAGGCATCCAAAATGAGGAGATCCTGCCAAGGACTAGGGGACCCTGCAGAAGACAGGAAGAACCATCCTTAGGGGGATTTATTTGGAAAAGCGCAATGTTGTGGAAGTGAAATAGGGTGCAAAAGGGACGGTAGCCTCCAACCAACAAGTCACAGGAAAAAAACCTGCATTTTTAAAATGCGGCTTCTACCACCCAGATTCTTACACACCCTCACCTGTGCGTAGCAGCTGCCAGTCAAATGTAATTTAACAACAGGGTTTTATTAACACGGGATATTAACGAAGGAAATAGAAAGTCAAAAAAGTCCTCGAAGTCACAAGGGACCAGTTATCTTACCCCAGTGACCATTTTAAGCCCCAAAGTTCCCAAAGACACATGTCTAAGATGGTGCCCTTTGCCCCTCCACACATGAGGCAAGCACTCTGCAAAGTCCAGTCTTTCTCCAGCACCTTCTCTTTGTTTCTTCTCTCTCCAGCATTCTGAGCTCTTCTTTCTTTTCTGTTTTCTCTTCACTTTTTCTTCAATGTTCCAAGCTGCTCCACTTCTCCAAGGCTCTTCAAATTTCTTCCACAAATGCTGATGCACAAATCAGCTTTCTAAATCCCTGGCCTTCTCCAGGTACCAGCTTTCCAGGCCACCCTGCTGTGGCACCACACTCTTCACACTGGCCACTCTATCACTGGCCTACTATGGCTCCTCACCACCACCAGCTCACTCTTTCAGGGTGCTTCTACCCAGCCTGGTTACTTGGGCTACTCTTTCCCATCTGCCATTCTCATCTTTTCTTTCCCCAAAAGTCTGTCCCCTCTAGTCTCTGCCCTTTTCCTTTTTAATTTTCCCCCCTTTCTCCTAAAAACCAAAGGCTCCGATTTCCCTTTACAGATCCTCTAGGTGGTACATTCTCTCTTCTGGATCAATACCAGAATTTGCAACAAAGTAAAAGTACTCTTCCTGTTTAGGCTTCTTTTACCTCTGTGTTTTTCAGACACAGTTAATGGAATCAATGCCTAAATTTTAATACTGCCCTTATTGGAGTCCTGGCTTCAGGATAAATAATTGTGTATGGCTGCTAGTATGTCACTAACTAAAGGGAACTTCAAACTTGGTTTTTGCAGACAAGTAGCAAGAGACTGTCTTGAGCGAAGTGTTTTCTCTCCCTGCTTATTGATGGTACTTTCACAATTAAAAAGTGTGTATGTGTGAGTGTGTGTGTGTGTGTGTGTGTGTGTGTGCGCGCGTGTGTATAGAATTAGAAAGTGGGCTTGGCCTTTTCCACATCTTCAGGAGTCCATCCTGCTGGGAATAAACACAATCGCTCTCCTCTTTGTTAATGACACTCCAAAATAAATGTTTTCCTTCAGATTACACCTTGTAGTTTATTCTTCCATCCCAGAAAAGAAAGTGTAGTGTACTGGGAAATGGGGGAGGCGGTTGTCCTCAGAGACACTTAATGACGACCAGAACTGGAAGCATGTGGATTAAGGACAAACCCAACTGCCAGCATACCTCAGTTCAACTTTGTGGCTCCAAATCTTAGGAGTTTCTCCTCTTGCTTATGTAGTTCCAGGAAGATGGACCCCTCCTAGCCCCCGAAGCTTAGTAACTGAGCTTTACATAACACCTGGGAGCAGGAAAGAGTCTGTGAGGGGAAGTGATGATGTGACCATTTGCAGGTTGAAGTTAGCGCCTGGAAATTTTTCATCACCTCCTCAGCCTGCAGAATCCCTGGAAACGAAATGGATGGTAATTATGCAAAAGAGGTAAAGGGCAGCAGAATAAATACTATTGGAAAGGCTTCATGATGGTTGATGGTTAGAACTGAGTTGCAAATCTGCGTACTTCACATGGGTCCAATTTAGTTCCTTTCTGTCAGGCAGTGGTTAAATTGGAGTCCACCCGAAGAAGAACAAAGTGTAACGTTGCAAGTGCACTGTTTGGGTACACTCCTACATGGCCTCAAAATAGATAAGAGCTGATCTCATACACAACATTATTTGCTGGCAGAGTAGCTCTCGGCTACTGAAAACTTATCGGTGGAAGAGAGAAGTCACAATCACCAAAAAAGTTGTGCCAGGGGTAGAATTAGCTCATTCTCCCTCAAGATTGTGGCTGACAGCACCCAACATTAATAAAATGCAATACATAATTAAACTCGCTTATCAGAAGCAGCAAAGTGTTAATGTTTCCCACTTGTTGTGTCTCTTGAGCTACTTACCTAAACCTCAGTGTCTTCATCTTTAAAGTGGGAATAATTAGCTTCACAGTGTCATTGTGAAGGTTAAGTGAGAGGACACAGAGAAGATGCTCTATGGTTCTTGGTGCAAAAGTAGTGCTCTCAAGAGATTTGCTGTTCTCTTTGGTGCTGCTATTTTTTTCAATTTTAATAATATATTTTGTTTTTTCAACTTTAATAATAAATTTTATTTAGCATATTATGACCAAAATATTTTCATTTTAAGACAAGTGCATGGTTGTAAAAGTACAGCAAGGTCTCTGAGGAAAGTGACAAGACTTTGTTAAGAGAGACCTAAGAAGAACTAAATAAATGTAGATATTCCTATCCATGCTTATGGATAGTCAGTATATTTCAAGATTGTTCTTCTCAATTTGATGTATAGATTTAACTTAATCTCAATCAAATTCCCACCATGCTATTCTGTGTCTATCCACAAACTTATTTTTAAGTTTGGAAAGGCAAAATATTCAAAGTAACTAATACAATATGAGAGGACAGGAAGAAAGTTGAAGAAGTAATGAAGTAACACCATGAAAGAGATGAACAGATCAGTGGAATAAAACACTGTCCAGAAATAAGTACACTAAATCTAGTCAACTGATCTTTAAAAAAAATATTTTTATAAATTGATTGTACATATATATGTATATGTATATATGTGTGTGTATGTGATTTTACATCGTTGTCTACCGTGATGTTCTCCCACTACCTTGTCATCCATGAACCATCATCTTGATCTCTTGTGTCCCTCCCTCCCCTAATTTTATCCCCCACCTCCTTTCTTGTTCTATGCTGTAGTTCTGCTGTCTGCTGCTACTCTTAACAAGCTTGTGGAATCCTGAACTGGAGACTGGTGTTAGACCTGTGAGAGAGAGGTATTAGGTCTTCACAACCTAGACTGAAAGCTGTTTAAGAACTTTGATTTTGGGAAGAAGACCCAGCTGGGTGTGGGGGTCGACTTGAAGCCGTGACCCCAACATGGATAGTGTATTTGTTCATAAAATGTAGTCATTACCATCAGCTATGTTTGAAAAACACAGAGGTAAAAGATGGCCTAAACAGGATAGGAGATCTTATTTCTTTTACTCTGTTGCAAATCCTGTATAGGGAAGAGAAAATGAATCACCAAGAGGATGTATAAAGGGAAATTGAACCCTCTGTTTTTCGGGGGGGAGAAGAGAAAAGAAAAGGATATTAAAGGAGATGAGAGGAGACTGGGAGAGAGAGACTTTTGGGGAGAAGAGAGGCATGAGAATGGTGGGCTGGTAACTCAAGTGACCAGGCTGTGCAGAAGCCCCCTGGAAGAGTGAGCTGGTGGTGGCAAGGAGTCATGGTGACCAGCAGAAGAATGGCTGGTGTGAAGAGTGTGTCACTGCAGCAAGGTGGCATAGTGAGCTGGTATCTGGAGATGGCCAGGGATTTGGAAAGCCGATTTGTGCATCAGCATTTGTTGAAGAAGTCTGAAGAGCCTTGGAGAAGCAGAGCAGCTTGGAACACTGGAGGGAGAAGAAGCAAAGAGAAGATATTGGAGAAGGACTAAACTTTGCAGAGTTCCTGTCCCCGGTTGGGAGGGGCAAAGGGCACCATCTTGAACATGTGTCTTTGGGATCTTTGGGAGTGAAAATGGTGACTGGGGTAAGATAACTGCCACTTGTGGCTTTAGGACTTTTTGTTTTCCCTGTTAATTTTCCTTGTAAATAAAACCTGCTTATAAATTGCATTTGATTGGCAACTGCTACGTGTGGGTATTATGAACCTGAGAGAATCTGGGTGGCAGAAGCAGCATTTTAAAAGTGCCACTTTTTTTCCAGTGGCTTGTTTATTGGAGGCTTTTGCCCATTTTGCACTTGATTTCAGACTCATCCCAGGAGAGTGAGTTTGTGAAGTAGCAGGACTCTCGGGGGAACGTGGCTGTGGCTGTAAGGGAAATGCTGACCTCAGGGGAGGAGCTCAGATGTGCAGTGCTAGCTGGGGGGTGATGGAGAAGCAGGAAGGGACAACTTCAAGGTCATCTGCTTTCTCTACCTACTGCTCCCAGTCAGAGGCCTCCACAGAGCAAGATCAATGGGGAGAACACAGCGTCTCTAACTCCTGACTGTGTAACAGATGCAATGACTTTGAGTTAATGATGTCCTCTGTCAGGTATCATGATGAAAGGTGGTGAATGCATGTCCTATCGACAGCTCTTACCATGAAATCACAATCTGCTTGTTGCTGAAATGGCTTGTGGAGGACATGGTGAGAAATGAGTTGATAGCAACGTACTGGAAAGACCATGGTTGACAGAAATGACTCCTAATCCTTGGGTTAGGAACCAAGCCTTCTCATGACCTGTCAGCGGCCCTCAAGAAACCCCTTGTTGGTCCTGACAAATAGGCTTTCAGGATCTTCTGTGACTAGAACCAGGGTGACCCGTTTCTGAAAGGTCTCTTGAAGGACTTAAATATGTGGCCTTGTGGAAGGCGAAGGGTGACAGGACCTGAAAGACCACAGAGGAAATAGCTGTGGATGCCAAGATTTAATACGTGCAGAGGTTATTTTGGGGGCCATCTATACCTGGTAAAGGAAATAAATAATCTGTCAATTAATAAAAGAGTTATTAATGTTTCTAATGGAATTTCAGTCTCAGTTAACATATGTGCTACCTGACTGGGTTTCTGTGCAAGTGCTAATGTTCAGCTGTCAGCATTTGCTTATCTTCAGTGAGTCCTTTGCAAATTTTGTGAGAATTTTTAGGGTTGATAGGCAATCACTAGTGCCTTTCATGTTATTACAGAAATTTGATAAACCACCTGAATACAAAAAAATCCCATAAAATAACACTGCAGTGAAAGGGAGATCGTGGGTTTGTGGTATACATTTTCTTTTCAGTAAAAATTTTCCCCCCTTAGATGAGGTCTGCTATTTTTGGATGACATGTGCAAACAAATGAAAGAAAGCTTAATCTTAGGTCAGAAAAAAGTGCCACTAAATGGTTTATATTTTAGTGAGCTAGTAAAATCCAGACATTTTCCCTCTGGATGAAAACTTTTTCCATCAAACATTTATTTCCAGAAATTAAAAAAAAAACTGGATCATTTTCCCTGTATTCTCTCTAAAATGGTTTGGCTCATGGCAAGGGGGTGGTATATGTGAGGTTTAGAGTAAATTCACTCAAGGGACACCAAAACCAACCTTCTGCAAAAAAATTGCACTAAAGAAATTCTATTTATTGAAAACCTGCCTCCTTCCATGATTATTATTTTCACATCTTTGAAAGTAGGAGAGTCAGTGAGTTTGTAAATATTTGCATATAAGTTACTATAAAATCATGAATTTAAGGTTACATTGTCTTAATCCTTGTAGGTGGGTTAGTTTTCATGAGTAAGGTTTGTCATTTTGTATTGTGCCACTAATAAATGTATTCAAACCACACATATGCAATAATGTACACATACACCACATAAACTTTTTCAACAAGTAGATTAATGGTGAATGGAACTCCTGAAGCTGACCTTAGGGTATCACAGAAGTCATAGCATGAGAAAATCATGGATGAAATACCTTCTCATTTAATCTCTTTCAGATCTAATTTTAATACTTTGGTGACTAAAATCCACTGAAAGGAGTTTAATTAGTATACTTAACCTACTGAACATCATAGCTTCACCTCACTCTTAAATGTGCTTAAAATACTTCCATTAGCCTACATTTGGGTAAACTCATCTAGCACAATGTCTACTTTAAATAAAATACTGAATAGCTCCTGTACTTTATTGAGGATTGTAGTGGAAGCAAGAAACAGTCTATAGGATATCATCCATTTGCACTCCTGAGCTTGTGACTGAATAGGAGTTGGGCTTGCTGACTCTGCTGCAATGGAGTCCTGTGAGATATGTTACCCAGGGACAAAATTGCTTTCAGCATTCAAAGTCCAGTTTCTGTGGATTGTATGTTGTTTTCACACACGCCTTAAGGTTGATCCATCTGAAGTTGCACCATCTTACATTGCATGTTCAATGAAATATTTTCACATCAAATGGAGAAAGTCCAGGATGATTCTGGAGTTCAGTCAGTGTATCACACAGCTTTGCCAATGTCCTCCCTTTGACCAACTTTGACTAAATCCGGATCTCTGTTATTCATCGATTTCTAATAGTTTTTATTTGTTTAATTTAGGATGGATTTATTAGACTTACTTTCCAAAGCTTAAGTTTTAATTAAAAGTTTAAAAATCATTTCCAGAAAGCAGGAAGACAGGACCTGTAATGTTAAGGAACATGATTAGATTGGCTAGAGGGCAAAAAATTCACCTGTTTTCTCACCTCCCGTCCATGCCTCTACTGATCTGATCATCCTCTTGTCTTGATTATTCTTTCTCTGTGTCATAATTCCCTGTTGTGTCTTCTGTGAGGGCTTTAGAGTGGTCCATTTAATTAGTTTTCTCTCAGTTCTCTTTCATTTGAAATCTCTTCTTGTAGACAATCTGAATCTTCATCTCTAATTCATAAATGCTGTTCTTTGGATGGGCTCTGGGAGGTTGAACTGAGGCTGTATGTGGGGAAATAAGGATGCAGATACAGTGATAATAGCAAATTTGTGCTTATGGTTATTACTTATCATTCTATTAATATAGCTTTATTGCAGCATTTTTATAATGACAGCTGAAAGTAATATGAAGGCACTCAAATGTGAAAATATTGAATAAACTGGGGTGCATTTATACTTTGGAGTTAGGTATGGCTATTAAGACAAAAAGTTGGATACATGTGTATTGACCTGGAAAGAGGATCAAATAATTTTTGAAGGTAAACTTTAAAGAAAAGTGTATAGTATGTTCTGGAATAGAAGGAAAAGGGAATAAAACATCTTTCTATAAGTGTATATTTTTTTTTATGAATTTCTAAGAGTGTAGAGAATAGAGTGAAAAGGCACACAGTGCACTTTACATTGGCAGCCCTGGGGTGGATAGAATTGCCAGGAAATTAAGAATTTGAAAATACATCTCTGTATATTTGATTGGTTACATTGAATGCGCCTCACTTTTGTAATTAAAAAGCCAGTCAAGTTTAAAATCAAGATGTTAAGTTTGTGTACCTTAACGGCACCAAATATTTATTAAATTTGTTCTATGGGAAATCTAGACTTTCATAGATTATAATATCCCTAATAAGCCTCTTGGTAAGCACTAGCATAATTTCTTCTTTACAGGTGAGGAAACTGAAGTTTAGAGAGGCAAGATGCTTAAGATTATGTAGTGATTGAACCTATTTATCAAAGATGCATATGAAACCGGCATTCATCTGAGAACAGTTTAGGTTAAAGTACCAGTAGACATTTGAAAATTTATTTTCAAAGCTTCCTTTCTACGGGTATTTGGCAATAAAAAGAAGTGAAACAGGCAGCAACTTGATTAAGCCTTATAAACATTATGATAAGTGAAAGAAACCTGTTACAATAGGATTATTTTATATATTTTCACTTATTTGAATAGGCACATCTAGACAAGTGGAAGGTAGGTGACTGTTTTCCTAGGACTCTGAGAGAAGGGGGATGAAGAGTGACTGAAAATGGGCACCTTTTTTTTAACAGAGAAAAATGTTTCAAATGACATCATAGTGATAGTTTCATAATGCCGTGTATGACCAAGACCACAGAACTGTACATGTTAGATATATCATCCACGTGAGTTGGGTGATATGTCAATTATATTTCCATAAATCTGTTGTAAGAGATGCTCCATGAATGAATGCTCTTTTGGTAAAAGAGGCCAGCAGACCCACCTCTTGCATTGCCCTTGATTCTCCTGGGTAACAGGACTCATTCAGGACAGATCACCTTGATTTATGAAGTGTAAGGAAACTTGCAAGACTTGCAATGTGACCATAGAATGTCATGTTCAGGAAGCTTGCATGACTCTCTCCACTTCCTTAAAAGGATCTCAATAGTCCCTATTGTTATTCAAAGGTTGCTTTGATCTTGATGACATTGCCAACTCTCTTTAGGAGTGGTGATAAGCCCTGACTCTGGGGAGTATCATTAATTCTGTCTTCAGCCATATTTTTTCAACAACTCTAAGCACATTAAATTTCCCAAACACTGTCTTTTAATCCTGTCATTCTTTGCCTTCAATCATCCTTCTTGTTGATTCATTAACATAGGTTCAATGGCTAGTTTTCAGTTGCCTGAACACTATTGACAATAGCTATTGTGCTTCGTTGGCAAAATAGTGAGAGCTACAGTTGCTTTTAAAAATTAAAAATCTAATAAGCGATTGTCAGCAACCATTTCAAATGACTCTCAGGAACTTTCTGTGATAGTTGTTGTTACCATTTGGGCTATGACTCATTTAGGCTGAGATGACCAAAAAAAAAAAAAAAAAAAGGCACCTCAATATGTTAATTATGATGACTCATGAAAAATTTCAACAAATATTTATTGAGCACAGATTATGTTTACAATACTGGAATTTTTATGGAAGATAGAAAGTCCACGAGGAACTTAAATCTCTTAGAGCAGAGAAGTCTTAGGGGGGAATATAATTAATGTTGAGAAACAATGTGAGATTTAACAACGCATATCCCAAATGTTAGCATTGCTGATTGTTCAAAGATTAAAAGGGGTCTTTGTGAGTTTATTCACTAGACAATGGTTTATTTAGCCTGCCTGATAATCAAACCTATGGGGGAGTTGATGCTCTGTGGGGTTAGCATTCTGAATAGAGCATCCCTTTCTCTCTAAGATGTAGAACACAAAAACTGAGCTTCAAAGAATGCTCCAGCTATGGCAGGAAAGGCACTGGTGCAGAGTTGACTCAATTTCTGAGTTCCATGGGTCAGACACCAGATTTCATGACCTGGACCCTGCTTTGCAAAACCCTATGTTAATTCTGTCTGTGGACCTTCTTGGTGAGCTAAGTCAGATGTGTGTGTGTGGGGGGGAACCAGCCTACACAGCAAATCACTGCAGACACTGCTCTCTGGGGCCCTGGACTTCCCTTTCTACATGGCCCCAGTCAACTTGTGCAGGCCTCCTTTACAGTCTTCCTATGCTACTGATTGAACTAGAGAAGGGGGTCAGAGCAAGGTCTTGGTGGGATGTGGATGGAGCTTGTACATTCAGGTTGGGGTGCTTGTAAGCATGTGCATGAGGTGCCTTGTGATAGTAGAAGAGAAGGGGAGCAGAGCTGACAACAGTATAGAACCTGTTCCTCTCACCTATGGGTTCTAAACTGCAATTGGGAGGAGTCTGAGAATTTAAAATTCCGACCCAACCTTCCAGGTCAGCTTGAAAATAGTGTGAATGTAGGAAAAATAGAACGAGTCTACATTATTATTTAAGGTGTGTTTTTCTTGCCTTTCCAGACGTGTGTCAGTGTGAGTCTTCAGAGTATGATCAGTATCATAGAGGTAGGAGCAAAACATTCTTACAGGGAACCTTCCTAGGTGAGTTTCACCCTGGAAGGAACTATTCAATAAGCATTTCCCCAGGACTTGCTTTTCGGTGGTTCTCTTCTTAGGCACTGAGCTGCTTGGAGAGATTCCCTGCAGTCCCTCCCAACAGGGAATATGCAATCTAATAAAGAAGTAGGATTGTAAAGAAGAACTACCATGAAGTAAGGTGGGCGCCAAAATGGAGATTCTGAAATGCAGATGGGAGCACAAAGAGACTGCCGGCTCTTCCTGAGAGTGCACAAGAGATGGCAGAGTTAAAGTGAAGAAAAGAAGGGATTTCCTTCATCCTGAAGGATGTCCCTGGATGCCCACCAGAAGGGGTGGGGGGTTAGGGCAAGGTTGATGATAGCAAAACCAAATGACATGAGTTTCCAGGAAGGGAAGATGAGCTCACCAAAAGTGGCAAGGCTCAGTTGTGACTTGGAAAAATGCTTCTATTTTATGTCTTCACAGAAGCTCCTGGAGATGACTGTAGGGTTTTGGGTTAACAATCCATGATATGAGAACATTTATTTGCCAAGGAAATTCCATAGGTGGAGAGAATTGGGAGGGAGGTGAACTCTGGTGGCTAGGTCATTGGGTGGTAGACCCAGGGTAAGACGGGGTGAAGGTTTGGCAATGGCCTTGAGTCTGAGGCGCTAAGATTTAAGGAAAGTGCCATTTTAATCTGCCTTAAGGTCTGAAACATCCGCTCTGTCACAAAGTGATAAAACAAACATGGCATTTTGGAATTTGGCATTTATGGCAAAGATTTCAGTGTAAAACTCAGGTGTTGGATGACCATTGCTAAAAACAACTGTGTGTCTGGGTGGATCTGGGCAGGGACTTCTTGCCAATATCAATTTGGAAAACTTGAGGCTATAATTTTTTCCTTTTCATGTTATCCCTGGAAGAGGAATGGCCAGAATGGAAAGCAGGGAACTACAAAATCAGGTGGGAGTTTGGAAATTACTAGACACAGGGGTTCAGAGATTGAAGAGAACTTCAACTGCAGGAAGTAGCCAGTGTGGAGAAAGCCTTAACTGCTAGATGGAGGAATGTGGTTTTATCCTTAGAAGAAAAGAGAGGCTACATAAACAGCGTGCCATAGTTCAGCATGTCCAAAAGGGTCCTTGTAGCAAATGGAAGCTGTGAGGCAAGAGACCATTCGTCTATTGGTCACTCAATGAGAACAACAGAAGGCAAGTTTAATGTAGTCAGATGGAATGAAGAGCGCCTTTGAAGAGCAAGAAGTAGACTATGTTAATGCAAAATAAGGACTCATAGTGGGGGAGGAAGGTGATTGGGGTATGGGCACAGACATTTAGTCTGTATACCCTGAAGGGTAAGTAAGGTCTCGATTTGCAGGAGTAAAAGAAAGGAAGAAGATACTCTGCAAGTTGAGATTGCCTGGGACAAAATAGAGACTATGGGGGGAAGAACAAACAATCAATTTTGTTTGTGGCAGGAGTTCTTTTTTGTGCCATGGATCTGTTTAATTCTGGTGAGACCTGATGAGATTGCTTAGAACAACATTTTGCATCCATTAAAAGAACAGAATTGCAAAGAAAAGCAATTCTATTGAAATCAAGACACTAATAAAACAAACCATTTATGACATAGTAATACATGCATTCCACTAGTAACATGAGACATAATCAGACCTAGCAGCCATCCGACGATATTTTCCAAGTTGAAGAGCTTAAGAGACATTTTGAGATATCCATGACAACTCTATAATGTGACAAGAATATATCTGGCTCTCAATTGGTGACAAAAATACTGCTAATATTGTGGTTTGGGACCTAGGTCACAATCAAAAAAGGTAGAAGTGTGAGTGATTATTGAGAATAAAGATGGATGCTTCCCACCATATAGTTCACACCCTCTGCAAATTCCATCCACAGAAGCTGGAGGAAGCATAGACCCCAGTTCAGAGTCTCCTTAGCGAATGGTGAAGTGTGAGACCACAGTGTTGCTCTGTATGATGAGCTCTTGGAGGGCTTAAAGATAACACTGGGTTGACAACATTAAGCTTTCTTCAGGACTAGGAAGAACCACATTTCCTAAATAACTTCAGAATGCCCACGATGTTGTCGTTTTCCAGGCCACAGATGTGTTTTCCCTCCATTGCCTAATAGGACCTCTTGACAGCATTGGCAGACTGAGAGGCACATTATTTTCAAGCCTGCAGAAGAGTCCAGGTGCAAGGTGTACAACAGAGGTCTGTGGGGTGTAGGTGCTCAAGGGCACAGTGTGTCTTTATTTGTCTTCCAAACCCTGGGAGAAGGTAGAGTCAGGAGAGATGCTGCCTTCCATTCTGGCATCTGTACTAGTCCCTGGACTTTTTTTTTTTTGCCTGCTTGGTTGCTTCTTAGTTGGAGACAGACACAGTGGAGGAAGGAGACCTGAATAGAGATATTAGACGAGGATGAAAGAACAAAATAAGCTGAAAGAAGAGGTGAGAGACCCTTCGAAAGACTTTTTTGTTTGGTGTCTCCAGCCCTGCGATTTTGCCTCGGGCCTCAGGCCTGGTTCAGATGACTGTCTTTGGGATTTGGAATATGCAAACGCTGTGTCTGTGACTGTTGACATTAGAGACAAATAAGGCCCCTTTGTTCCCTAACAGTGGAGGAGGAACAAAAGAGCTCCAGGCACATGGCTCTGGTAACAGCCTGCCCACAGAGAACAGGAAACCCAGGGCCTTGGAACCCTGAACCACAGAGAAAATAGACCTTTCTAGTCCCCACAGCCCTCCTATCCTGTTCATTCTTCCCTGGGCAGTGTGCACCTACAATGAGGTGGTAGCACTGTGTCTTGGGAAATTTGTTCTTTGTCCAATGGATGACTGCTCTTCTTTATACTTTCTGATTCCGGGGACTATATGGAATGGCTTGGAGCTCACAGTCCTTAGAGCATCCTTGCTGGGCTGCTTCATGGCTCTTGTCCTCCACCTCCAGATATCCAGACTCCCAGAAAATGTCAACTACCACTCACTGCACAAAGGAGTGAGTCTCTTTGCAAAGGCAATGAGGAAACATCTGATGCTGTCGCCAACCATATGGCTATCTTTGGGGGCTGAACATGCGTATTAATTTGATCTTTTGTTTATTACCTAGTTCTCTCTGGAACACTTAGGTGGTGGTAGCTGCAATGTTTGTAAAGCAGACGCCCTGCTGCAATCCAGCCATTCAATTCCAGTGACTGGGCAATTACCAGCATTCATATACTTCCTTCTAGTTGGGTCTATCAGCAAGCAAAGCAGACAGCCTGTGTCTGTTTCTCTTGGATGATGATCAGTCACCTTTCTGTGCTTTAAAATGTAAAGAAGAAATATATTATTAAAAGGCTTAATTTTTTAGAGTTATGAAATTCAAAGTAGTCCTTTGGGGAACAGAACACATTGATGAAATTGCACTGTCTGAAATGCATTTATAAAAAAGGTACAATAGACTTGGGTGGGTCAGATCTTCCTTGGGTTTTGAGGCATATTAAATTCTTAGGACAGAGAATTTGGTTTCTTTTTCCTGGGTTCTAGTCATGGCTTTGCAAAATCAGCACACACTCAAAGGCACATGGCTCAGAAATAGCCTTTTCCTGCTTGCCAAGAATATGAATGAGCCAGTCTAACAAGCTCATCTTGAAGGGACACTTGTGTTTATATTGACTTCTCTTTTTGCTTCCTCGTGTAGCACTTGAACTACCAACTATAAATGAAAATAGTATATGATTTTACGGAGCAGTCAAGTGGTAGGATAATGGTTGGGTCACCAGATCCTCATACACACTGAATTGACTCCTGATTCCCCTTCCAATCGAAAAGGCAGATATCTTTGCAAATGCGAGACTGAGAGCTGTTTCCATCTCAGAAAGTAGCTTGGAAGCAGGTGGAGAGAATGAGAAACGGAAACATGGCTAAGGAAACCAAAGAGAAATTTAGGCTAAAATGCTGACATCTGACATTCATTCATGATTTTTCTTGAGCTGACATTTCAGTGATAGGTGATAAAGAAATCTCGGTATAGAATATTTGTCATTTCTGATCTTAATCTGTTAGATGGTGGAGCAAGAGAAGAAATAGCTTATAACCCAGAATGAGAAAGGAAAAGAAAACAGGAAAAGTCAGGGATTTTTAGAACTACTTAACTAAGGAACATGAAGTTTGAATCTCTCCCAGAATCAACATTTCTAAAAATACTCAGAGCTTTCTGCTTAGCATCGTTCAGTTTTCTATATGCTCTACATACACATACAACTTCTGTTTTATTTGTAATGTCAGGAAGATAAGTAGCTGGGCACTCATTTCCCTTTCCTCAGGTTTGTGGTCAATGTCAATTGCTAGGTGTCAGAGATTAAACACTCGACTTTCCTTGTTTTTATTCTGTGTCACCCAGGCTACACAGGAACATGTAACATCTAACCTAGTTTGAAGGCAAACCAAGTTGACAGAAAAAATACTTTGGTGACTTAGCACTGTTTGCACTGTTTTGCAAGGACAAATTAAGTCAAAATTGAAGGCAGGTAATATAAAACCATATGGATTCACTCTGCAACTCAGTTTTTTGAGGTAGTTTTTAGAATAAAGTACAATTTTATTATTTAAGAGTTTTTGGCCATTTTACATTTTGACACTCAATCCTCTAAAATCCAGGCTTGCCAATACTTTTATCAAATTAGTTTGGAAATTGAAACCACTTACTTTTTCATTTTTTAAGCAGAAAATCTGAAACACACAGTATGTTATGTTGCAAATAATAGGCACCCAATCAATGCTTGTTGCATGAATGCCAAAATGAACACTAAAATCACGTAACTTCTCTCAGATTCTGGGCATGTTTATAAGCATGTGCACACACATACATTATATACATATAAATATATAAAATAATTAGCTTCTCCATAGAGAACATTCACATATATTCATTATGGCATTTTGCTAGTCTTGCTTTTATTTATTATTTTTTAAAATTTTATTTTCTGCATACAATTCTGGTCTTATTTGTGTAGTTATAGCCTATCTTCCTCACCCCTCCCATCCCCTGGTGGCTCCCATCTCCCTTTCTCTGCAAGTCTTTGATTGGTGTTTGGCCCACTGTTCTCTTTCTTTTCCGGTGCAATGTCCTTTTATTTTGCTGCTTAGATCTCCAGGGGTGGCTTCATAGTGGGGAACTAGTCCAAGCGTGTCTGGAACATCTTGTTGTTGGTTTTGTGGAGCTGCTGTCCTGGCAACTTGGTTGTGGCTCTTCCTTTAGTGGAGGTGATGGTCTCCTCTTCTCCAGACCTGTGTGACCACAGGGCTTCATGCCTCCTCATTTGTGCTGGCTGTCTCCTCCCATCCGACGTTTGTTCCATTTGCTGCTTCCAAACCTTCTTGCCTTGGCCTCTGGGCTTGGAGCTCCCAGCCACTTGTGGTGGAGAGGTCCCCTCGTGGGGACAAACTCTGGTGGGTGATGACCCAGCTTCTCTCCTCTCTCGTGATTTGCAGCTCTGGGTGGGGCCACAGCCCCATCACTGTGGCTTTCCTCACCCTTTGTGGTGGGGGGTTGCTTCGCTGGTGGTGATGCATCACTGCATCAGGGGTTGGTTCTCTGGCCCCTGAAACCTTGTCAGTGTAGCTGTGTGGTCGGTTGTCCTTTTAATTGGATTTTCAGTTCTGTCTCTTGTGGTTCCGCTCATGTTCTGCTTGGTCTCCCCCAGGTGACTGATGTGTCCAGGGCATTTCTTCTCCTCTCCGGTGTCTGCAGCTGGATTGCTCTTTTTCTTGTTCCTTGTTCCTGTTAGAGGTGGGAGTGCACCAGAGGGGAGCACCTTCCCCGCACCTGCCCACCAGCAGAGGTAGCATCTCTGTCCCCAGACACCAGAGGGACTGAGAATGGCTCCCCTGGCCCCCTTCCCCCAAGTCCCCGGCCCCCAGAGTTGTCCCCAGAGTTGTGGTGGATTGAGGCTCTGCCTGCCTACCAGCATCTGGGACTGCAGCCAAAGCCCTGGTGCCTGGGAATCACTATTCTTGCTTTTAGACAGAGATAGTAAGACTCAGAAAGTTTCAGCCATATGAATTTCAATAAGTTTTTGTTCATCACTTTGTCAAAACAAACTCCAGATTCTATCTAATAGCTTCATTTCTTCCTGAAGGGCTAAGTTTCATTAGCCTGAAGAATTTTTTTTTTTTCTTTTTGAGACTAGGTCTTGCTATGTTGCCTGGGGAACTGCAGGCTCATGTTGCCTGGGTTACCACAGATCACAGATTCAAGCAATCCCCAGCCTCAGCCTCCCAGGTAGCTGGGATTACAGGTGTGCACTTCCATGCCCAGCTATTTTTTGGGACTAGGTCTCGCTATGTTGCCCCGAGTGGGACTTGAACCGCGATCCCTGGCCCCAGCCGCTTCATAGGCTGAAGCTTACAGGCACATGCCACTGTGCCTGGCGGCTGGAAGAATTTTCTTTAGTGCATTTCTAATAGTGCAAGGCAACTGTGAGAAATAGCACTTGATCCTTTTGTCCAAAAATGTTTTCATTTACCTTCACTCTTCAAGGATATTTTCAATAATTCCAGAATTATGGTTTAAATATTACTTTTCCTTTTAAACTTTAAGTATATTGTTGTGCTGTTTTCTATTTCTTCGGTGACAAAGAAGTCAATCATTTGAATAAATTGTTTCCCTGCAACAAATTGTTACAATAAATTGTAATTAAAACTTTTTTTTTAACCTTTGGTTTTTAGCCACTCACCTGGCAGGTATAGAGGGATATTTTATTTTTTCATTATCCTCCAGGGTCACTAAGCTTCTCAAAGGTATAAATTTATTTCTATCATTGACTGTAGGATCTATGTGTCTTAATTTTTCAAATATATTTTTCGGTTTCAATTTCTCTTTCCTATAAACTAGAATTTCAGTTACTTTCATGTTTGATCACTGTTATTTTGATGCTGTCATATGGATTCTTGTTTATTTTTATCAAACTTTTTTTTCTGTCTTTTTTTCAAAGATTAGAAAATTTATATTGATCTGTGTCTGAGTTCACTGACTTCTTTCTTATTATCTCAAATCTGTTTAAATAAAAAAAACTGTGTAAGTCTGTTCAATGATATTTTTCAAACCACTTCTTTAGTTTCAGAATTTTCATCTTTTTTTATTTTCTTACTTTTACTGGCTATCGGTTAATATTTCCTCTTTCATTTCTTAAAAGCACATTTTCCTTTATGTCATTGAGCACAGTTTCAACAGATGCTTTAAAGTCCTCATCTGATAATTTCATTATATGGCCCATTTTATGGTTGACTTCTGAGGATGGCTCTTTCTCTTGAATATGGGTTTTATATTTTTCATAAGTGGAGTTCTTTGTGTTATATACTGAAGATGATGAACACCACATTATGGAAACTCTGGTTACATATACTTTCTTGGACAGAACTGAATTCTTTTTTTGTAGCAGCTCATTAATGACTCTTGGATGATACCGCTCACCTCAGCGTAGTTGCTTTACCTTTGCCTGAAGTGCTTGTAGTCTGCCCACACCCAAGCTGCTAATGGCAGGAGGTTTGGGAAGAGTTTTGCACAGAGTTTACAGTTCCCCTTTCTGGCTCTCCTGCCCTCCTGCTAAAACAAGAAACCAAGAAACTAATCCAGGGTTATCTTCTTCAAGTGTTAACTTCCTTTCAGAATCTGTCTACTTTTGATTGCTTTCCAATGTTCAGGTAGCTGACGTTTTGTTTTTGTTTTTGAAGTTCAGTGTAGACTTTATGGGTTATCTGTGCTAAGGACTTCTCTGACCATTTCATATTATGTTTGAGTCTTTGATTATAGCCACAAGCTAGGGAACCAGGACTCAAAAAACTAGCACTCCTTTTTAGCTTAGAGCTGCCCTGATGGTCAGTTATTCTTTAGTTGCCTACTAGGTGCTGATTTTTATTAGGTAAATGAAAAAGAGAGTTTTTTTTGCTTTGGACCTTAAAAATAGGTCTGCCAGACTGGATGTCTTTATGATGTCCAAATGAAACATTTACCTTTTATGATCTTTTCTAGAAGTACAAAGTTCAAAGCTTCTAATACCCTCATGTTAAAACAGAGCAAAATTAGTCACAACAAGAATTTTTATTAATTATCTCTTTGTAATAAACTTAATTCCAAGGTTAGTATAATAGATCATTTATTTGAAGTTCTATTTGATATGAACATGTATCAGTTTAACAAAAGAATTAAGGCAGTCTTGAGGGTTTGGCTATGATGGATTTGGATGATCCCAATAGAAAAACTGGGAATGGTGTGTGTAGTCCTAATTAAGCGAAAAACAGAAGTAAAATGTAAAACTGTTGAATTTTTCCATAGTAAATAGAATTTAATATTCTATTTAGTTTTACAGTCAGAAACATTCTTCATAGAAATAGTTTTCCATTTGACATTGTTTTCAAATGTAGTTGGGAGCATAGTTGATATTGAACCTACTAAGATTTTAGGTATATGTTACAGAATCTATAACATAGTCTATAAACATCAGTTATACTTAAGCACTAGGTAAGGTCAGTCAAGATTGGAAAAATTCCAACCTTATAAAAACCACTACTGGGAAGCTTCATTAAATATCGCTTCTAATAAACATATTGTGCACTTTTACTTGGAAGTGAGAGTTACAGAAATCTTTTCCTCTCCAATCTTTGTGGTTCTGATATTCTCACTGAGAAGTTCTTTGACTGAATATCATTCTTTTCAAAATTGAAGTTTGTTTCAAAAGCAAAATGATACACCATTTAATGTATAGGTTTATACTTTAACCTTGATGTTCATCAATTTGCTCCTCAGAGACTGAATTCTTCTTTTGCAATAACTTAAATTAGCTCAATCACTTACTTATTCTGTGATTGTTTTCCTTTTTGATCTGTTCTATCATTATAGGTATCTACTTATGAGAATGAAAGTTTAATCATATTTCCTCTGAGACCTTTCATTAACTGGTATTCAGTGTAATTAAAGTAGAAGTTCTCTCTTGAATGCCTCTCTCCATGTACAGACTGACCTATCATGTAGGAAATTATTTTCTCTAAAATGTATATTTTGACTTAATACTCAGTATATGATAGCAGGTCTCTGCTCCATTGGAAAAGAGTTGAATCAATTTGTTTTGTTTCATTCTTGTAATGATACTTAGACTCATTTATTCAAAACATGAATAAGTGAAATTGGAATAAATGTTCTATTTGAAAGTTTAGCTAGTTAGACAATGTTAAAGTGTTAGTCTGTATGTGTAGAAATGATATATTTCTCTTTCTAGTAATTTTGGATCTTACACATAATAGGTGTTTAACCATATCTATGGGATGCAAAGAGCCTACATATAACAGTGTTGTTTGGGGATATAATTTTCAGTTGAGATTTTATTGAATGAATTTTCCTTAACTTTAAGCTTTATGGATTTAGGATAATTAAATGTTGGTAATTATGCTATGACAAATAATATTGTTCCATTTTTAAAAAATGGTCTTTTTAATTTAGTGTGAAAATGGAAGACTTAAAAATGTTCTTATGTCTTTTTCCTGAAACTTTATATGAACTAATAAAATCCACCTAGTTCAGAATATCATTTGAAATTGGAACTTTTAAACATAGGCAAGGATATTGGCACAAAATATGTGTGCCAAAATGCCTACCAAGTTGAGTTTTGTGGTTTTAGGTGCATTTATTAGTATTGGATTATCACAGCTACATCATACACATTGGTGAAATTAGAGAATGAGAGTATTTAGGCTTAAAAGAATGTAGAGAGAGGAAGGAAATGATGTAGGAGGAATGTAGAGGAATGTAGAAGAAGGAAATGAGAGAGGAAGGGAAGAATGTAGAGAGGAAGGAAAGAATGTAGAGAGTCGGCAGGAAATGATAATTATGTGCATAAAAGTTCTTTCCCCACTATGGTTTCCGTTAGATATTTTTGGGGAAAATATTTATTTCATAATTTGTATATCAATGTATAAATATATATACTTTCATTACTAGGATTGTCATTTTCATTTTTCTAAATCAACATTCTAATCCAGCATCCCACCCCTAATCCACTATGTCTTATTTCTTCTGTCTACATAAGGGTATAATTAGAGAGTGACAGAATCTGGTGGGGAGCATTTGCATTATGGTGGCAGTAGAAATCTTAGTGCTGGCTAATATGTTTTCAGCCTACACTGGGCACTGTCACCCTCCTCTCTCCTTTTCCTCCTTCCCATTCACTACATATAGTTCGTTATGTGCCAAGAGTGGTGAACTTTTTTGAAAGCAAGAGCTGAGCTTTACTTACCTACCCTAGTAATTAGCATAGGCTCCCATGCAAAGTCTAATTGGTTATATCATCTTTGGTATGATGGTGTTTTCTTATTCACTATAAGAGTGAATTGATGTGTAAAGTAAGACATGTGGTATATTCTGTAGGAAGATTCCATAATCACTAGTGGGGAGCTTGAGAGCCCTGTGCCAGGCACCAGAAATCTAAACATTGTGTTTCCGAGGCCACTGCCCCTCTATGAAAATGGTCATTCCCCTCACAGAAACCCTGACATGTAAATGAACATGCATTACTTTTCGGGTGTGGATTACTCAGTTGTGATGCTATGCATAAACTAAATGCCCAAATGTTTGCATGCTTGAGATAAAAAGACAATCCCTCTCCTGGGGTTAATGAATTATAAGAAGTGATGTCTACGGATGATGGTCAGTCAGTCTGTCTGTCTACTGGCCTGCCTAGAGTATCAGACCTAATTGTGATTCGGCTAACTGAATCCACGACTGAGTCTTTTAGCTTTGTGTGTGTGGAGTTTCAGCAGGGTTGACTGTTTTAGAATTATTCATGAACAATCTCTTCACACTCAGCCTTCTAAGACAAAGAACACAAAATTATCAAACACGAATTAGTGCTATCTTTATAATCTGTTAACATCTTTAAGCAACACTACCAAATGTGTGAAGTAGGTCTAAAATATTGACATTAGTGCCAATAAAGTTGTGAGGTAGGCATTAATAATCTGAAATAACAGCAGGTTGTTTGTAGAGAGGGCAGAAGATTGTTTCCTTAGCACTTAATAGATTTTATTAGGAATGACAACATCATGTCAAATGCCAAACTTTAGATTTGGCCAGAAACCCCCTTTTGATCTGACTTTGAAGCAGTAATTCTTTACTGAGGTTGTCGGATGTGTTGATGGCAATGACTACAGAATCCTTGAAAGTAATGTTGACCATGAAAACGGAGTTTCCAGAAGCAAGGATGCTTTGGTCCTTATTTCTAATAGAGACACATTGGATAGGAGGGAAGGAATTGAAGTGGAGGTGGTAAAGACATTACCCTAATACTAAGACTATCTTAGGAAGGAGGAAGGAGAAATGATGGCCAGATCATAGAATTGTGGAGTTTTAGAGCTAGGAAATATCTCCGATTTGGATTAGTATAAATATGAAGGGTAGGGCTGTAGACTTTCAAGTATTTTTGGCAATTACTTGATAGTAAGATGTCACTCTCAAGAATCTCTGAGTGATTTATGCTGAAACCTCTAATATATTTGGAACAGTGTCCTGTAGAATTGGTGCTACACTTTTGGGAATGACATAAAATAAAAAAAACCATCTCATCTTTATTATAGGACAGACCCACCCCAAACACCTCAATAAACTTTGCATTTCAAAGTGAGCTAATTGATGTTGAAATCTTGATGCCAGAAATGAAGAAAATGCTGAAACGAGAGAGGAAGATGGAATCATGCATGGAGGCATTAAGTCTAAGTAAGGTATTCAGAATCATTTCCAGGGACGTTATCTAAAGTTATCTAAATAGTATACTTGGACTAGTCCAGATGAGAGAGAGAGAGAGAGAGAGAGAGACAGACAGACAGACAGACAGACAGACAGAGAAAGACAGACAGACAGACATAGGAGGAAACTAAATGAATATATGTGTGGTATTCTAAATCACATTCCTTTCAACATTTTGTACTTTTGTTGGGAATTCCCAATGTTTCCCATGAATGGAGCCAGTTTTTCTGTCCTCTCCACATTCACTTGATAGATTTTATTGGGAATTACCATATCGAGTCAAATGTCTGCCTTTTCCCTTCTCTATGTCTGTTTTGAGATTGTGTCTGTGTGTACTCTGGTGACAAAATACAGGAGTTTGTATCACAATTCTAGGGATCACACCTCACACTTGGCAGGTAACTCAAAATAGCCATAGAGCCATTAGACAATGCACTGGTTTAACTTCTTGTTGTGCAGCTAACTCCTAAGAATGGGCATTTTAATGTGTGGACATTAAATCTACTATTACCTTCTGTGAGTGATTTTTAAAGGATTGTCATCCATTTCTGTGGTCAGAGTACCAAGTGTTCAAGCTGGATTTTCATATTGGTAGTTGCTAGTAACCTCAGCATGTCTGAGAACACTTTTGCCATGGAAATACTCTTTAGTTGTTTTCATTTAACTAAGTCACTTGAGGAAGATGGAGTGAATGAATGATGAATGTTAACAGGTGACTTGTAATGCAAAGTTTAGATACAAGTGAAATCGAGGCACTTCTGTGTTTAATGGTTACTAGGAGGGGGAGCCAATTGTGCATAAAGGTAAATTGGGTTTCTCTAGACCCAGCACTGATCCTATGCCTCCTATTCTGCCAAGGTAGTTGCACAATTGCTTTTCAGCATAAATCATAGGCAATGGAGATCTTTAAATTATGTGTCCAAGTAGTAGGAGAGAAATTCCCATTGGTCCTTTTCTGAAAATAAAGTGCAAATTTCCAGTCTGTGAGATGGAAATGACCACAGGCCATCTGATTTCTGATTTCTGGAGAAATCAGAAAGCTATTACCTGGGTAAGTGACACAGAGCAGGTGTTGGACCTGGCCTCAGGCACAGAGGAAACCCAGACATTTATGACCAGGAGAGACCTTGAAGAGCATGGTTTGTGACATATATATGGAGATCTGGCATTAATCATCATTTGTTTGAACTGATTTGAGGTGGGAACAAAAAGGGAACAACAACAAAAAAAAGGCATTCTATTCCCTCCCACATTGGCCTCACTTTATTTATACATACATTCTTCTTTTGAGAAGACATCTCCTAGGCTAATTTAAGTGACACTAACTGCACCAGGCATGATTCTTTATTCTAAAACAAAGCTCTGAATTGAAGAATGGCTCATTTGACTTCTGAATACCCTTTTGTACCTGTATTTGCTAAACTTATCTAATTGTTCTGAAACCTCTTGTGTGATTCCTTGGGTGAATGGAAGACTTGTGGGAACACCCAAGGTCAACTTTCCTTCTGTTTCCCTCATAAACTCCTGTATTTTGTCACCAGGGTCCACACAGACACAGTTCATGCAGTTGAGCTTCATGATTTGGCCTTCACTTTTCTTTCATATATTTTTAAAAATTTCCTTTCTTAAAAAATTATATAATTTTATTTTAAAAAAATGATTGAACATACACACACACACACACACACATATATATAAAACACCATTGTCTATCCTGAAGTTCTCTCATTACCTTATTACCTGTGAACCATCTTAATCTCTTGTGTCCCTCCCTCCCCCCATTTTTTTCCTCCTCCCCCCTCTTACTCTGTTTCAGTTCTGTTGACAGTTTAAAACTTTTCTTGTCCATTTGCTTATTTGTTTTCCCTCTGTCCCTCATATAAGTGAGGCCATCCAGGATTTCTCTTTTTCTTTCTGGCTATTTCCGCTAACATGATTTCTTCTAGCTCCATTGATGTTGCTGCAAATGACATAAGTTTGTCCTCTTTGATTGATGAACAGTATTCCATTGTGTACATAGACCACAGTTCTCTGATGCATTTGTCTGTTTTAGGGCATCATGGTTGTTTCCATGTTTTGGCAATTGTAAATAGTGCTGTGATAAACATGCAAGTACAGGTGCTTCTTCGAATTAGTGTTTTTTGTATCCTCTGAGTAGATTCCCAGAAGTGGGATTGCTGGATCGAATGGTAGTTACATTTTTATTAGTTTGAGGGTCCTCCGCACAGCTTTCCATAGTGATTGGACCAGTTTGCATTCCCACCAGCAGTGTAAGAGTGTTCCTTTTTTTCCACATCCACACCAGCACTTGTTTGACCTTCACTTTTCTTAACAGCATTTTTTTCTGCATATATTTTTTTAATTTTTTTAATTCATTTTATTGATTTGTCACAAGTGTGCATTAATTGATCCCCCCTCCTCCCTCCATATTCCCCTTCTGTATCCC
>PVHY01011268.1:0-48618 GCA_004024945.1 Uropsilus gracilis | reverse complement strand
AGGGGAGGGAGGGAGGGAGGGAGGGAGGGAGGGAGGGAAGGAGGAAAGGAGGAAAGAAAAGAACCTGAATAATCAAGATTAAAAGCTAGCACTCATTTCCTCCTTGGTTTGTACATCTTTTAGCCACATAACTCTAGTCAGGTAGAATGGACAAAATTTTGAACTTCTCAGGCAGTAGTTCATATCCTGACTTTATGCTCAGTGTCATCTTAAGCAACCCATTTAGCCATTCACAATCTTAACGTTTAAGATTTCATCTGAAAAATGAAAATAGCCTCCTAAAAATTAAGTGGGTAGTGTATAAAAGGTTCAGGCATTATTGTTTGTTTCTCCCTTGCTTAAATAAGGAAAGAATATACTTACAAGTGTTTTACCATCAGTGAATAGGTTACTTTTTAGTAAGTGTGCAATTCTAAGTCATCTTGATTATTCAGTAAATGTTTGTGGGATGAGTTAGAGGATTGCATATATCTAATGGGATGTGGTTATTATTTTCTCTATTAAACAAGGAACATCGCATTTGCAGTTTACCCAAGATAGCCCAGAAAAGGGATTCATATAGAAATGTATATACATTGTAAATTTCAGGCAGAGGCAGTGTTACCCTTGAAAATGTGTATATATATGCACTCACACACACACTGTATTCCTCTCTATCAAATATTTTATGTTAATGTAATTTCTGCATGGCACTATATCAGGTACTGAAGGACCTTTTCATTATGCTTTGTGGACAAGCTGTATATGCTCAATTTAAAGCATGTGATAAAGAGAAGGTCGTGTTTGGATGTAGATGAGCACGGTAGAGAGCGTCTGCTGGAACAGTCTTGAATCTGAATCCCAATACTAATATTTACTCAGTGAAAGGAAAATTGTGTGAACTGTGACTTGATCCATGTCTGTTGTCATTAGCGTGAAGTCCAGCTAGCTGCCGACTCCGGAAGCGAACTATGGCCGTGGAATTCAGTGTGCTTCTGGTATAGTTTAGATGAGTTAGCTTAGTATTTATTGAAAAGCAAAGGTGTTTATTAAATTTTTGAAATGGCTGCTTGAGCATTCATTTGATAGAAATTAAACTTCCCCCCCAATTTTTTTTCTTTAAATTAGATGTATTTCTATTGGCAGAGAAAACAACCTCAACCTTGTACTAAAATCCTTAGTAAAGTGAAGAATTGACCTTTTCATTTTTTTTAAAGCTATATCATTTGTAGGGCATGGGCTCTTTCTGATAGCATCACCTGAAAGTAAGATGCTCTCAAGAAGCTGACTGTACTAAGTCCTATTTATTCAGATGACAGGAAGACCAACAGGGGGAAAAGGAAGGACTTCTGTAGAAGTCTCAGGCTCACCATTGAAAGGGTACCTCTTAAAAATTAAAGTTTAGCTGCTATCCAGATTCACATTATCTAAATGTAATCCAAATTTAATTGATTTACATTAAATTTAAGTCACACCTGGGACAATCTGAGTTTAGAAAACTAAGCAAACGATGTAAGTACAAGAACATTTGTATTCCTTATAGAATTTGTTCCTAGCAAAGATGGAAATTCTACTTGAGAATCCTGTTCCAGTATTTGGGCACTGTAGATTCAAATGCCAGCTACAACCTGGGAAAGTTGAGGTAGGAAAAAAATAAGAAAATTCATTATACTGACATGTTGAAACCTCTAAAGAGATGCTCATGAGGGATTCATTTAGAAATAGTTGAAAATTTGAGAACACTGGGTTACATTCTTCGAAGCACTTGACACATTCTCTTGCCCGTTTTAGTAAATGAATATTGTTCAAGCATTTTCTTTTGTATCAGTTGGGTAACCTTGATATTCTTTTCTTAGGAAAGAGGATTTCAGGGCATACTGGTTATTTACTGATAGATTTTTCCTTGACTGATTTCCCTATTATATTGCTGTTATCTTGCATTCATGTGTCTCTCATGGACAAGCCAAATAAAGCAGCTTTATTTCGAGGTTAGTAACAACATCCTGACCTACTTTTCTTTTCCCAGAAGGACTTTTGAATTTTCCTTCTCATTTGGCTGGTTTATCACAGAATGGTCAATGTGCCTGTGGGCAAGGGTCTGGGTCTCTGGTTTTGTATTTCTAGTTTCAGGGTTCTTAGACAGTTTTAGGGCACAAAATTTGGGCTCTGTCTCCTCATCCCCCCCACACACACCCCATTAAGCCCCCAGTTGTGCCACCAAGGTTCAAAACTACTCCCTCAAAAACATACTGAAAAATGATATCCAGCCTCCTCTTCTAGGAGAGCCTAAAGAAAATCTGCTCAGTTGCAACCTGTGGGTGAGCTCTTTTGTTAAAATAATAGGCAGTGGGGAAGGGGGGTGAGCCCATGACCTGGCCAAGTGACATTATCCCTCTCCACACTCTGTTCCCTACAGGCTTTCTAGGTTTTCAGGTCTCCTTGTTATATGGTTTGCTAACTGGTTTGGGCAGGTGTGTGCTTAGGTTTCTCTGTAAAGTGAGGAACATGGTGGCCCAAGATTAATGAAATGTGGACTCCAGATTCCACTTTGCTGCTAGTATAACTATGAATAACTGAATAGCTACATGTAAGTCATTCCTTTGCCTGACTTTTTCTTCTGAAAAATCAAGGTATTGCTTCAATTAGCGTTGAAATCCCTTCCAGTTCTAAAATTGCTTTGATTTTCTGATGATAAATCTCTACAGCCAGTGTTTCACATTTTCAAGTTTAAGCTGAAAAATCATCCTTTCTGCTCTTAGCATGAAATGCATTGGTGATCTATGAAAATAGTCTCAGGGTTTGTGACTTAGTTGTTTCATCCATGATAAAATGAACTTACCAACCTGAAGATTTTTATCATAGGTGAAGGAAACCAGACCTTCAAGCAAATGTAGTAGGTTCTTGAATGACTTTGTTTCATGCAATGACTTTACAATGTTGATGAGAAAAAAGCCAGTCTCAGCTAATGTTGAATGAAATGGCATTACTTGAGTACCTGCTTTCATTTTTTTTTTCTTTTGCTCAAAGTCACAAGTTCTATTGATGACATAAAATGGGGACTCACTATAATCAAAGCTTTGCCTTCCTTCAGGCAGTATGCATTGAACAGCAACCCTGCATTTAATAATCAGTGGTTAGGAAATCAGTGTCTTAATATTATTTAGAACAGGGTGATGTTTTTCATTTTACCCTAATGTCTCCAAATAGATGCCATATAGAGAAATCCACTCATATAAGAAAAAATGTTCCTGTTCTCCCTTCATAGAAGAGTCACCTGTGAAGAAGCATCCTAACTTCTGGTCCCATCCCAATATGAATCATTTCTGTTGGCTGTGATTTTTATTCTATCCTGACTGGCGGTGAGGTCAGAGGTCATAAAGATCCTTCTGTTCATACTACAGAATCTGTTGACAGCTGACACCTCTGTTGGGAAAATAAAAAGGAACTGGTGAAAGTACTGCTATCATTTTGACAGATGCCCATTATTGGGGACTATGCCAACTGGCAAATTCCTAATAACAGGAGAGCAAATGTGCAGTTTAACATCTTGACTCACTTTGTGAATGGTTTGTAGGAGCCTTTGAGCTAAAGTGTAATTGAATTTGGGTAATAGTGGGATGGAGAAGCCTGCAGAGTCTGGTACCCAGGGGAATTTGGTGACTGTATTTCTGTCTGTCATCTACATGAATGAGAGTGTGCACCAGTGCACTCAGTGGTCTGAAATAATTTCTGGGCAAAGAAAGAAACTGCCACTTGGGATATTCATTTCTCTTTAGAGGGAAGAATCTGAAAGAATCTACTTTCGGGTTTTCTAGTTGAGGATAAATCCAAAAAGGAAAAATTATTTAATTCTTCAGCTTTTATTGAGAAACAGCTTTGTTGATTGTGTGTGCTAGAGATCATCATGGAAACAAACATTAAGACCTTATCATAATTAATTTTTGGTCTTGTTGAACAGAGAGTACACAGAGACACAATTTAACTGTATCTGAGTAAGTATAGACTAGAGATGGTGCCCTGTGCTTAGGGTTTTATTGGACTTATTGGTCTTATTGGTATGTGCCTGTACACAATTAAATGTGATATGCAAAATGTTACACTAGTGTAGAAGCTCAGAGAAGGAAGCACTGAGTGTCATTTGGAAAAGCTGAAGATAGCTGATTGTAATTTGATGTGGGCCTAAAAAAGATTATACTTTATCAGACAGTCATGGGAAGGTTTAGGTGAAAGAGAGGAAGAAATCATACTCCTGAACTAACCAATTCTCTATTGGTGTAGAACTCTCAGGCTCCACCTGATAATTAACAGCTCCTTAGAAAAGGAATAAAGAAAAAAGAAAAAACAAGTGTACTGTTTTCTAAGTTCTGCTAAGAGATGTGAAAATTATGGTCTAAAGAGTATAAACCCCTTTAACAAAAAGGCCATTATCATCTAACTGCTAAGGTCATCAGTATATATGCTTTTAAATAAAACCAATGATCCTTGTAATATCATTATGGAAATGCAGGCTCTAGCACATTAAAAGTATTCTATTGGGAAATTTTGCTATTCCTGTATTTTGCAAAGTATGTTTTTAGAGAGTTTGAATTCTTAAAATCTCTACAAATAAACACCCTGTGGCTTTATTAGTTTGTAATGCGGTGATCTTCTAAATATTCAAATATACCTCTGTTAAGGTATCCTTCCCTTTATATAAAATTTCAGGTATATTGTATTGAGTTTTGCATTCTCTCCTCATGCATTCCCCCCTCAGTTAACAAAAAGAAACAATAAATTCTTAAAGTTCTATGTGATACCATCAAGGAAGGAAGATATTAGAGATCACTTCCTAATACATTAGCTTATAGATTGGAAAGCTAAATACAGAGATACTGTAGGGTAGAAGAAACATTTTCCCTTACCCCTTTACTTCTTGAAGTAGTAAATAAGAGCCAATAAATTAACATCAGACAGATTAGAAGGAGGAAAGGAATAAATGTTATTACTCGCACACAAAAAATTTACATGATTTTAGAGTAAATTTAGAGTAAGTAGGAAAGACTCAGTGTTGTTACTCTTAAACTAAGGAATGGGGTAGAGACCTGAGATTTCAAGAAGAAAGGAGGGGGTCTCAAATGATGAGAGGGTTACTGATATGACAAAACCACATGTTCTATAACCACAGGTCTAAGTAGTTAAGATAATGGTAATGATTCTCTTGAAGTCTTAGTGCCACATATCAAAGTAACACAGTAGTTAAAAAGCTTGTTCTGGACTTCTTGTCTGAAGTGTCTTGACCAATATCATATCCTTGTTCGTTTACTAATTTAAGTCTGGAAGCCAGACTATCTAACTCTTAATTTGAGGTTCATCCATTCTGCTATCATTATGGTCGTTTAAAAAACAAAACAAAAAAACAAAAAAAAACAAACAAAGTGGAACTCAGAGGTTTGAACTAGTGCATTAGAATGCCATAGGGTATGAGTTCAGAAGATTTCAAGTATGTTTCTACTGACAAATGGTTATTGCAAAATAATATCACATTCTCCTAAGCGCTGGAATCTACATTCCTTTGTTTATCTTTGTTTCACCACAGTGACCTTGAAATGTTGATAGTTATTTTTCCAGTTTATAGATGGGTCATTGAGGCACCAAGATTTGGCAGAAGTTGCCTACAGAGACTTATAGACTAGAAAATTGTACATTATAGCATGGGGTTCAAACACAGGCAGCCTAGCTCAGGGGCATTGTCTTACTGAGTGACTCCTTCACTTCCCCGAATTGGGATCTGCTCACTGAAGACTCTCTACCTCTCCATCTGCCTTGTGTTGGAAGTAGTTTTTGTCGTTTCCTGTTACAAAGTTGGTAGAATACCAAAGAGAGTGCTACTGAAATTTCACTGGAGTCTTAGATCGCTGTTCCATTTCCAGAAGTGCTGAGGCTACATCCCTGTCCTGGTTGAATCTCAGCCTTCAGAACAAAGGTACACCTGCAGGTGGGAGTGGTTTTGTCAGATACAATAGCCTCCCAGCTATAAGGACAGTCCCACTGAGGAAAAAGCCAGAACTGCCCTGTTCCAGCCAGTCATTGAAACTCCCCTGACATTACAGCAATAGCAATCCTATTTATCTTTCCCTCTAGGCTAAATCTTTTTCTGGGAGAGGAGTCTTAAGTCCCTGAGCCATGGAGGATATGAACTACAAGCTCCTAACTGGGTCTAAAGTGGGATGGGGGCTGGACTTCAACATCACTGAATGAAACAAAGCACTTCTTTGGGAGAGGTGGGACTGAGTCATCCAAAACCTTTGATAACACTGAAAGAGCTTTTTTCCTCTTCCACAATTAATCCATGTCTCCATTTGCATTCGTAAAAAAAACTCCTGACAGCATCAACAACACAAGAGAAATGCACAGACTGAGCAATAAATCTCCCAAGGCATTCAGCAAGTGCCACAGGGCTCATTAATCTTGATTATTTCCCCGTAATAGATAACTTCACAAATCAGCTATTATTCCTAATCACACACATAAAGATAAGGGGATGGGTAATAGCTTCCTGCATGGCATGACCAAAATAAAATTTCATTTAAGAATATATTTCTGCAAATTCTGGGGAAAGGTGTTTTCTGCTTCTTCTAAGGGGCAGGAAGGAGGTGGGGGAGCAAATCCTGAAGAAGTTAGTTCTTGAGAATTGAGGTTTTAAAAAGAATTAGGCACGTTTGATTGTCTCAGACACTGCCTTGTATCCTGGTGTCACTTTGAGGTGGGTTAGGGGCTTTTGGGCTACAGGGACAACAGAGTTGCTCAGTTTCACTCTCTAGGAGTTAAGAAGGATCCCTATGAGAAAATGGAAAGCTGAGATGTCAGGGCTATCTTGTATTTGTAAAATTGGTGTTTGGACTTTAGAATATTTGTGGCATTTGGGACATTCATTATTTTCATAGGGAATGTGGTTTACCTCAGGAATGCTCTTCAAATACCAGCTACCAACTGAATGAAAAACACAGAAAGGATCTAGGTGATGGGAGCTGTGTTTCTTGCAAATCTGGACAGTAAGTAGCTGACAATCTGGTATTTTTTTTTTCTTTTAAACCTAAATATTCTCAGCTCATTTCTAAGTGGCAAAAATATGGGTCTAAATGAGTTCTAGAAAGTGTTAACAAACATTGTTCAGGTGAAAGAAATGAGGCTTCCCCTACAAAATGAAGCCTTTCTGAAGACGTTGCGATTGACACGGGGGATGGTTTTGTTATCATACAACAGCAAGCTGCACCTGTCTGTCATTTTATTATCAAAATGCCAGTGCATTTCTACAGGGCCTGGAATGAGATGCATCACATTTATGATGGGATTTGACTCCATATTATTCAGTCAGTAGGCATAATTGGCCTATCATAACACCATAAGTCCATTGAAACGGGATCTCATCACTCATGCATTTTACATCAACTCCATTGCTAGGTGGTACTAGCAAGAGTCTGTTCTTCCACAGACCTCTTTTCCATACACCAAAACTTTAAATGTCACTCTAAATTTCTTTTTACCTAATTTTACTGCCTCAAACCTTTTAAAGAAGGAAAAGAGGGTAGTCACCCCCCTGGCCTTGTCCTCTGTTCATATTCATAAAATGTTAAGGTGGAAGAAGATAAAGCATTTTTAACATAAAATGTTAATGTGGAAGAAGATAAAGCCAGGTGATAAAGCATTTTTCCTGCCAGTGAAGTCCACCTTTCTGATAAATTCCCAGCAGTGACAGCAAAGCTGAAAGCCCTTTCTGTACATGAGGTGAGTTATGCACTGGGGTAGAAAGAATAAAGCAGGTAGCCAATATGGGCAGTGTTATATGTTAGTAAAAGTTAGGCATCACCACTGTGTCTGAAAGACACAGAAGTTAAAAATAACCTGAAGTCAGATAGGTTACTCCCTTCTTTTACCTTGATATTGTAAATCCTAAGTAGGGATTGGTCAATGTCATTGTGCTAGTGTTCTAAAGCCCTGGGGGTGGGGGGTGAGGGGGGGAGAGAATCAAAACTGAACCAAGTCTGAGTGTGGCTGATAATCCCATCCTCTAGATTCAAGCTGGAAGGGGGAGCCAAGAAAAGGGGATAAGAGGAAGAGAATTTAGAGATCAGAAGATTAGTGGAGAGGAGAACTGATCTGTCATTGGGCTTCTGGAGCAGTTGCTGACAATTTGGCTTCAAAAAGGAGCCTGGAGCTGCTGAACCTTTGGAGGCTTCCAGTCTTCCAGTCTTTGAAGTTCAGGGAGCTGCATGGAGGCAGAGAAGAGGAAGTTCATCACAGAGTGCTGAGTTCCCCTGATGACCAGGAGAGCGTGAGTGAGAGCCCGTGAGCACACAAGTAAGAGAGAGGCCAAGCTGAACCTCATGTTGTTTGCAGAAGTCACTCCAGATTGGCTATAGTGACTGAGGTCTGAAGAAAAGGATATAACCTGGTGGTTTTAGACTAAACTACACTAAGACTGAGAGGTATAACCCACGCAGCTTCTCAGCAGAAGCGGGTTTCCTTTCTGTTTGGGACACTTGTGAGGTTGTGGACTATTAGATTCTTTTGGTTTTTCTCCTGTTTGTGAATAAACCTCTGTGCTCACCCTTACCACGGAAGTTTGATCTCTGAGCAACTGCTTGTGAGAGTGTGGAAGAACCTCACTGACTAAAATTAAAAGGGATGATACCCTTGTCCAGTAATAAAATGTCTAAGACATGGTGTAAGATGCGGTATGTGTTCCTTAGGAATTTCACAGGGCAACAGAGGAGACAAGGATGTAAAAATCCATGCAGGATCAAAGGGAAAGCCCACAGGATGAAGGGTTGAGGCCACTGGGGTGAGGCAGAGCTGTGTGTGAGAGGAACAGACCTGTGTGCCATGTCCATTGAGGAGAAAGACACTCAAGGCAGAGTTAGCCGTATGAGCAGGCCAAAGCCATGGAGAAAATTCAGTCATCTCTAGAGAGTAGTGGTGAATGCAGGTTGATTTGAACAGGCAGTGTGAAATAGAGGATGAGACAAAGTGTATACCTAGGCCAGATTATAGGGGGCTTTGCATCCCAGTTTAGAGTTAGGACTTTTCTCTTTAGACACTGAAAAGGGTCTGTAACAAGGGAATAATGTGTTTAGACTTGTGGTTTTAAAAAGATGAATTCAGTAATATTCCAGACAGATTGGAGTGTCCATATGGAGTCGGAGTGAAGATGGCTACTCACCTAAACCCATAAAATGATCGAGTTGGTAAATGGCTAAGGAAGACAATGCCTGCCATGGCAGGGGAGTTAGGCAGAAGCTGCGATTTTGTTGGGCACCATGATTAGCTATTGCTGCATAATAAATCATCCCACACTTGGTGGCAGAAAACAGCCGCTGCATCATATGGAACCTGTGAGTCAGAAGCCCAGACGGGATATAACCATGAGGGTTGTCTCTGCTTCTTGATGTTTGGGGCCTCGCCTGGGAAGATGCTAATGATTGGCATTGACTCAATTGGTTGAGGACTCTACCAGCTGCAGCTTCCTTACTAACATGTGTGTGACTAAGCTGAATCTTGCCAGACACTGGTTGAAGTGGTGAGCACAGGTTCTCATCCATTCTATACTGTCGCCAGAGGGACAGGAGTCTGACTGAACTCAGCTCCAACTGGTTACTGAGTATTTTAAAGGGAGAATGAAAGAAGTGGAAGGGACTGAATGGGGGCCCAGAGAAGTGAGTCATAGGAGAGAAATTTTACAGAAGGAAACCTGTCTGGATTCTGGGTTCCTGTGTGACACTAGTGAATCAGGCTCCTCCCCTCCCACTGGAGTTGGGAGACACACACCCTGTCTTCGGGTATCAGCTGAAACAAAAAGTAATTCTTTTGCAGCCTTGAGTTTTCTCTGGAAAACACTCTGAATGGGGTGGGGAGATGAAGTGGGTTGTACTGGTGATGGAGGGATTAGAAACTTAGCGATTGTGAAAGTTGGCACAGGCCCCAGGGAAAGCCAGGTGAATTGGGATCAGAGGGGCTTGGCTGGAGTGTGCTCAAGGGAAGAAATCTTTGACATGGATGGTGGGATGACTTAACAGCCTGGCACATCTGGGACTTGTCCCTGGGTGGGTTTCTTGCAGCATGTGCTGGCTTTTCAGAGAATGGTGGCACGAGTGGTGGGTCAGTGGGTGAGAACAGCACTGTCTTATCTAACTTTGCCCTGAGAACCTTCCAGCACCACTCCTGCCAAATTCTGTTGGTTATGAGAAAGTCATCAAGGTCAACCCTGTCTCAAGGGGAGAATATTAGGCTTCTGCTTTCAAAATCAGGGTGTAAGCACACTGTAGACCTGCAAGTGGACTGAGAGTGAAGATTACAGCCACTTCTGGGAAACACCATCTGCCATCTGAGGTTGGCAGTGGGCATCAGCAAAGATGACGATGCCTGTAGAACTTCAGAGATGAAAGGTTAGAATCATGGAAAATTAGGAATTAGACACCAGTGTAGAGTCTCAAGGAAGAGGGACTGTCTGGAGGTCAAGGGTAAATATAGCTTGTTCAGGCAGCCCCACATTGGACAGACAGGAGGAGGAGCCTGAAGGCAGCAAGGGATCCTTCCCAGGCAGAAGGCAGCAACAAGGCAGCAGTGGATCCTTCTGATAACATAGCTGTAGAAGCTGAACAAAGGAAGAATATTAAAAAGGAATGAAAAGATAATTTTGATGACAGGAGTAGGAGGGCAAAATTTTAAGATGCAAATGAGTGGTGGAAAGGGAGGAGCAGTTGACACAGAGGCTGTGGAGCATTTTGATGAATCAGGAGAAAGAAAAAAAAAGGAAAAAAAAATCAGGAGAAAGGGGGTTAAATGATAGTTCAGACACTTATCAAATTTGAGAATTTTTTTAGTATGTATGTATTTAAAAGAAATAGAATTTATTTCCAGATTTAGAGGATTATTCTTCATCTCTGGTGTGTTCTGGTGTGTAACCCTTGTTCTGTTCCTGGATATTCCCTTTCATTTATTTATCTTCCTCCTCCTAAGTTTAAAAAAATAAAATCAATTGCTGTAAACGCCTTTATATTTTAGAGTATTCGGATATTTTGATAGATTGACCTGAGAGAATACTGAGTTGATGTGTAATCTAGAAATGTAGGTAATTAAAATTATAGGTTATACATGATGGAAAAGGTAGGAACAGCATAACTATTCAGTCCTAAGAGACCAACTAAAGAAGTTAGGGTATCTCCACTTACTAGATTTTTTCATTTAAATAATAACTAAGAAAAAAATGACTGGTATCTACTGGCTGTATTTTCATTGCCAGAATTCAGCTTGTCCATATAAATGACCTAGTAAAATTCCACAACAATTCCCTGAGGGATAGACTTCATCATCACAAAGATATAGATGAGATACACTCTAAGTGAAAGTGTGTGTGTGTGTGTGTATGTGTGTGTGTGTGTGTGTGTGTGTGTGTGTGAAAACTTAAAAAACATATGCTGGAAATATATCAAATCACTAGTTATATTAAATGAATGAGGCTATATGTTTTCTTACTGAAATTTTCTACAATGTTATATTTGTTTTAATATAGTGGTTACGTTTAATCATTCTTAGTTTTACAACCCTTAGTTTGTAAGGTCCTGTAGATTTTTAAGTATTAATTATCTGTGTCACCTTGTCAAACTTAATTTCATTCTCAATAGGAAAATGAAATAAAAATTTCAAGGGAAAAAATATAAACCTGAAAGCCTACAGCATGAACATTCAATTCTGCTTTTGTCCCCGTAGCTTCCTTAAAATAACATTACAGTAGGATACTTGCCTTCCCCTCCCTACACAGCCTAACCCCTCGCCCCCCCACCATTCCAATTCCATCATTCCAAGGAGCTGCTGTAGAGTCAGCTCACTGAGGGCATTATGTGAAATCGCTTGCCTCTTAGGAGATGGTGGCAGAGAAGGCAGCTGTCCTGGGGGACACTTCAGCAAAGGAACGAAGACTTGTGAGAAACATGGCCTTTATAGAAGTTAATCAGCCTCCTTCAGACTTGAGAGAATACTGACCCACATCCTTAGGACCTAAAAGAAATGAGGCCATGGACATGTGAAACAGCCCCTCAGAGAAAATTAATGTACTCTATCTTTTCTTTTAAGCCTTTCCTAGCTTTTTTTTTTTAAGTAGCTAAACTATATCTGTAAGAAAAATGCATAGGATGCATGGGGGAAAAAATGCAGCTTTCTGAAGTGAGCATGTTCTCTACAGATTTGGGAAAAATAAAGGAAAGATTTTATTAGTATGGAGGAAAGTCCCAGAAAAGATTTTTTTTTTCCACCAACCTATCACTTTCTGAACTCAATTTCTGAAATTTAATTCATAGGAAAATAAGCACTAGCATTTTCTTGAGTTAATAGAAGTGAAACTGTCACTGGTAAAATTTAGTTAAAAATGTAAACCTAAAACAAATGTAAAATGAACATGTCAGTTTATTTAACTCAACAACAGGGCTGTCTGTCATGACAGAAAAATCCCCACCTCTCTGAATTCTTCTCTAGCTGGATGATTAATGAAAATAGTATCAAATGGATGAGTAATGGGTTAAAAGCACTCAATTTAATGACATGTGTGGAGAATTCACATGATTTCAAATTCTAAAGACTACTGGAGCAGACCAGGGACATGTGGCCTACATTTGGGGACCTAAGGCAATAAGGGCCAGGAGGGGTGGTATATGCTGTATATGTCAGATAAAGAGGCATTACCTCTTCCTTACTCTGAATGTCATGTTGAAATTCTTAGGACATGTTCACCAATAAATCTACAACTGGGTGAGAGATTCCCACCCACCCACACACACAACTACATTCTTCAAGGTCATAAAAGGGTGAGCAGTGATTGCTTTTCTGATTAGGTAAATATCAGAAGCTTAATGTGATCTCCCCTCCTTAGTTGAGGGGGAAAAATGAATGATTTAGGCAAGGACAAAAGCACCTCCTTCAGCCTCAAGGGGTTTCACTGAAAATGCTCAGCATGCCAGAGCAGGTGTCTGGGAAAGCCAGTTCTGAGACTTTTTGGGTTGATCAGGGATTGATGTGAATTAAAGAGCATTTAAGGAACTGGGCATTTAGGAAAAATGATTTGAATAAAATTTCCTTGATTATATATATAAAACTGATTGATGACCTAGAGTAACACAGCCAGGACCTTTGGGATGCTCCTGTCAACTGACTATAAATCTAGACGTTAACCTGTATGTAGCTTTTTAATCAACCACTAAATAGCAAAATCAGACAAAAGTGCTTCATAGAGAATCAAACAACCCTTGGAAAGGACAAGCGTGAGGTCATCTGACTTCTTTGTAAATTTTAGGTAATTTTTGTTAACACCACACAATTTTCCCAGATCATCTTTTAACTTTCTGAGGTTTCCAGAAATTTAATATGACTTTCATCTCCCTTCATTAAAATAATGCTGACCTAAACAATTTGACTCTTGTTACAGGGTCTGGTGGATATGGCTCGCATCCTTAATTTTTTTTTTTTTGAGACTATGTCTCGCTTTTTTTAAAAGCCCATGGAACCGCAGGCTCTCGTTGCCTGGGATACCACAGACTCAAGCAATCCCCAGCCTCAGCTTCCCAGGTAACTGGGATTACAGGCGCCCACCACCACACCCAGCTATTTTCTTGGAACTGGGTCTCACTACAGGCCCCAGGCGGGACTCAAACCACAATCCCTAGCCCCAGACGCTTCATAAGCTGAAGCTTACAGGCACAAGCCGCTGTGCCCGGCTCGCATCCTTATTTCAGATATAGCCATTCCTAAGTGAATTCTCAACCTTACAGCTGAACAAATATCTATGCAAAAATATCCAAATTTGGGACCCACATTTCTTATTTTGTAACTGTTTGGTTTTGCAACTTCACTTTTCCTTGCATTTCTCAATTTAAGGAGGAGATAAATTTTCTGGTTGGTTGAAAGCTATCTAGTGTGGTTCCATTCCTTCCAGCTTATGTGGGACAGGAGGCCATGCTTCCTGATTGGCATCAGTCTTAATTTACTTTTCTGTCAGGAAATTAGCATGCCAATAGATGCTGAGGTCACTTATAATTGTATCCTCCCCCCCCTTTTTTTTTTTTTGCCACACTTGGTATGTAAATTTCCTTGACTGAAGGGGTTAATGCTGCTGTCAGTCATTTGATGGGACATTTAACCTGTTTCCTCTGCAATAGTTTGGTGTTTGAGACTGTTCTGAGGATCAGAACTCACTCTTGAAGTCCAGACAACCAACATTGTTTGTATCCCCAGTTGTCTCTGTCCTCACAAAGGAGGTTACTGTGAAATTCTATCTAGGGTCAGTATTTAAAGTAAATATATCCCCCATTAACTAGAAGTGTGGGTGATGCGAGGAAAAGGATGGGAGAAAGGAGTATATAAGATGTTATAAAATCGAACCAGTGGTCCTAACAGATATCCCAGCTTTATAAATGCAGGATAGCTTTACCTTAATGTCATCAAATTGACCTCCTAGTGAATTCACCAGGCCGACATCTTTTTTCATTTGCTTTATTGATGATCTTTTGTCCAACAACATCAGCCAGTTTGGTTGACAGTCAGTGCCATCACAGCTCACCACCTGTTCCTTCATCCGTTTTACAGCTAGAACCTAGAATGGTTAATTGGTAAGGTCAACCTGTGACATGCTTGTGATAGCCTCAGACTATATCTCCACCACTCAGACTAAATTAACTCTTCTGAGGTTGAGTCAGTATTTTCTATCATTGTCATGGGTAATTAGTAGCCACTTACAATTGGTTACAGTTCATTTCTGTTAATGGTATTAGGATGAGTTCCTATCGACCATATGACAGTCCACATGAGTTCTCAAGAGACTGACCATCTGACTGGTGGACTAGAAGCCATTCCATTTTTTTCAGGCCAGTTGGTACACTACTTATTGTGGATTCCAAAGCTTTATTTGTAGTCATGTTTATGAAAATCTGTCTGTATAGAAAATTAACTTGCTGAAGACCTAGCTGCCTGACTGAATTGAATTACAAAGCATTAACTTTACACTAAGTACAGAACACTGACTAGAAATGCATGTTATTTAGAAATCTGAGAATCTATTATTTTTCTGAAATGCCATCATTTGTAACAATAGCTTTGCAAGTGTCAGAATCAGCGGTGGTTACCAAGATTCTAGTTACTAGGCTATGCAATTCATTTATGGGCAAAAAAACTGCATGGTTTTTTGATATCACCTTGTCTGTCTCCTTTTCATTCTCATTATAATGAACTTGGGAATGTTTAGTAGATCAGGTGACTTGAAATGGTTGAATGTTTTCCAACCTCCTGATACTCAAGTGGTTGACAATAAAGCTTCCATAGCAACCAGCTTTTTTCCTGAAAATATTTTCTCTGGATGGGGAAAAAAAACAAGAAGAAAGCAAGGGCCATATCTCTATGTTAAATGCATTTGCTGACTTATATTTAAGAGTGAAAAAGGAGCATTTTCAGCTCTTTGAGACCATTTCAGACTGTCATTTGACTTTTGAATCTTTAGAAGAAAGACTATGTATCTGGCAGATAAACCTTAAGAGAAACAAATGTGAAGTTTATAGTCTAAACTCCGAGAGTAGGGTCATTGGTAAGAATTCAAGTATGAAATCTTGAAGGATACACTGCACTTGTTTTAATTGAATATCATTTTGTACATTAATTAATATGTCCATTCTAATTTCCCAAAATGACAAATAATGATGTGTGAAAACAGTATAATTACATTTTTGTATTTTTGGTAGAGTAATGACTGGATTCGGTTTGCTTTTGATCTTGCAAGTTATTTATTATTCCGATCAGTCATTCAGCCTTTTTAATTGTGTTTCTGTTCATTTTCTGTTTTTATTTTTTATTTAAGCAGAAAGATCAGCACTGGCCAGAACCATTGCCCTGTGACACTACGTGTAGGGGATTTATAAAATGGAGTTTCCTCTCTGTGCTTGTTAATAAAGTATTTCACTTTCAAAGTATTTTACTATAAGAAATACTTTCTACAGGAAAAGCTATACTCACATATACACACTTTTAAAATATGAGTTTGTGATTTAATACAAACGAGAGTCCTAGCTTTTATGTAAAAGTAGCCAACTGGTTGTTGGCTGCATAATTACAGAATCTGCCATTTGGATCAAGTCTTCAGGATGCTGTCTTTGATTGCAGCACCCCGTGCCTGGCTTATTTTCTCCATTTGCTTGGGTGAGGGTTTGTTTACAGGATGCAACTAAGGGACATTTCAACCTCTAACCTGCAGAGGGTCTGGGCAGCAGAGTTTCTACCCGAGGCATGTAAACCTCAATGCCTTTTACTCACGTTTTAACTGTGACAAGGAGTTGTCATTTAGAAAAGGACTTTCAACTTGGGAAAATGCCTTATTGCCTTTCAACTTGAAAGAGGTGGTAGTAGAATTTTTTGTTTAGAGACCAGAACAAGAGAGTGACAGAAGCAGACAGGCGAGCTTCCCCAAGAGAAGTAGTGCAGTGGTATTCATCGTGACAGGAGAGACTTTGAAATGTAAGTCTTGGAAAATTCGACACACTGACTCTTAGAATTGGGGAGAAAGTGATAACACCACTTGTGAAACTCCCTTCTGAAAAAGGATGCATTTATTGTTGCTGATTTCTAGAGTAAAACTATATTTTAAGACTTGCCTTGGTGTTCATAATTTGTTTGAACATTTAGCCATATTTCTCTTATATTGTCCTGAAAGTGTGTTTGGACATTGACCTTACATCCTTAGGTGTGAATAGCCTCTTTTACGTCCTGCCTTTGTCCTGATATCTGATCTGATTTTGCAAAGACAAATAAGTAACCTCATCTTGACCTGCATTTATTTGAAAGGCATTATGCACCAAATGCAGAGGCGATACATTTACTTCTAGTTCTAAACAAGGGAGGCTTAAATAATGCATTTCAGCAAGGTAATCTATTAGAACAGCTCTCTTGAGAAGTGTTATGTTATGAATGGATTCTGCATTTCAAATATCCATTTTGTTGCCTCCCTCCTGCTAATTACTTCTTTCTTTGTCTTACCTCTAATTTGCATTACTTAAGCGCAAGAGAGGCAATCCAGTTGGTTGTTTTCCCCTTCACAAATCCTAGTACTTAGTGGAGGCAACAGTAATGTTGACTTAAGCTCGTTTCTGTTCAAGGAAAACTGCTTTGCCAAGGAAAAGATGCTCACTAATCTCTACATCTAATTACAAAGAAGAGTAAATCACTAAAAACAAATTAAGTATCTTAAATAAAATGGAAAATAAAAGCAGTTAACAGTTAAAGAGGGAAAATGCTGTCATAGCTCAAGTCTATTTCATGTGCTAATTGAAGGCAACCTAAGTTTAGAATGCTGGTCAAAAGGGGGCGGGGGGAGTGTTCCTCCCTGGAAACACTTTTCATAGACTTCATCCAAAATGATTTTTAAAAATCTCTCCCCCCAAATGAGAAACCTTACATCTCAGCAAGGCTGAGTGTCTTTGGTAAGTGATAAAGCCATAGGTGAGTAGTAACCCTTTCTGTAATTCTCCGGATCTGCTCACATACTCAGTTCTTTCTTAGTCCAGGAAGAAGGCAATAACTTTCACATCACTGAAGCCCTCCTTCAAATAAACTGGAAACTAATAAGAATTTTATACTTGCCCTTAATCTGAAGAGGTCTGAAATAAGCTTATTACTAACCAAATCCTCCTCCTCTGCCTGCATTTCTTTACTACTAATTCCTTATGTCTTCAAAAACATGCTGGTCTGCTCAATGTTAAAACCAACAATGGAATGGTGTTTTTAATCAGAGATTCAAAACATGTGGTGCGAGGAATACATTGTCTTTACGAAACTCTCCTGATCATGTCTTAACATGGTAGTGCCCATTTTTTAAATTTGTATTTCCCATAAATCGCCCAACAAAAATAGGACTGACTTTCCCAAGCATTTTGAGGTAGGCTATGGGTATGTTAGTGACAATTAAGAGAACAAAGAATTATTTAATTGAACTGTTGATATTGTGTACAAAAGGGGCAGAAAGTCTCCACTAGTCCTCAAACTTCCAAACCAGAGAAAAAGACCTTGACCTTTTAAAAATCTGCCTCTTGCTTGCCCTCAGGGATCTTTCCTGCCTGTAGCCCTCCTTGCAGTTTCAAAGCCAGGCCAAATTCTTAAAGTGACCAAACTAAAATTTATCAGGACAAAGGAAACAAGTAAACAGAGAATCTCCAAAACTGGGGGAACCCTGATCCCCCTCACCTCACAGTCAAATCTGCCTTAGTTCAGACTCTCACTTGAGGTCCTCCAGCCACACTGTCCAAAAACAAGCAACTTCCCCTTCTCTTTTGGTCTCTATCTCAGCTTCAGGCAATAAAATTTCCAAACCAAGCACCAAAAAGTAAAGATTTTCAAACCAGGCTAGGTAAAACAGGAACCACCACAAAATTCATCTTTCCAGGACTCTGCTCTCAGTCTCTCCAAAGATATTTAAACCACTAGATAAAAAGCTCCAACACAAAGACCAAGTTTCCAAGCCTCTACAACTCCTTTAGCAAGTACCATCTGCTTACAAAAATGACAGACTGGCTCCAGCCACCCTGGGGCCGTTGCCTTTTCACACCAAGAGCTTATGGCCTCTCCACTTTTCCTGTCTTGCTATAGCCCACTGCTGCTACCTGAGGGAGGCCTCATGACCACTCACAGGCTGCTTCCTCTCCAGCAGCATGCACCCACCTCCTTTCCTGTCCCCAAGACCACCATGTCTTGTGTGCTTCCCATTTCCCATCTCTTCTCACTCAATTTCCTCACTCCCAGTCTCCACTTAGCAGCACAAATGTGGCTCAGTTTCAAACATGTGCATCCCCAAGAAGAGGGGCCTCGGCTCCTCCTATCATTAATATAAGAAACACCTTTAAAATAGTTAACACACCTTCCTTTTGACTAGATACCCATAAGGATTTCCATTTGCTTTTCAAGTGCTCTGTCTAATTTTGATGTACATGAAAAAAGGTTTAAAGTAAATTCTGAGCTGGGAAGGTTTAGGTAAAGAGCCATAAATTGAAGAAGGAAATTTGATCTTGGAAATTCACGTTCTGAAAAAAAAAAAAAAAGACCTCAGTTCTATTTCTTTACCTAGATACCCTTGACTCCCACTAAAACAGTCAATTGTACCCTGAAATCTCTGGAGCCAGAGATTTCCAGGGAGCCCAGTGTTCTGATTGGGAAATGGTTCTCAAGTCAACCTTCACTTTCTGATTGTCTTATACCTTGGACTTCTGCTGCTGTAGAGGTGAGGAGGAAATGTGCCTTTGGGTTCTTCTCAGACTGGTGAAGCAGTGAAATTAACATCAGAATAGTAGGAGAAAAGAACCAATTTAACAACAGATATATGGATATAGATTCTAGAGTCAGTGAGACTAAATCCTGACCTAAGAAATGGGGTCCAGGCCTGGGATTTGAAGGAGAAGGGAGACTCAAATTGAAGATGCAACACTCTGTAGTTAGATGCTTGCCCTGCCACATAGATGCATTTCTTCAATAGAAAACTTATTTGGGGGTAAAAGTCCTAATGCTGGGCAATACCCCTGATTACCATTCTTCTTGCTAGGTAATGGAATACAAACATTTCTTTGAACTTGAGGACCTGAGTTGACCTTAACTCAAAATGACCTACATGCCAAAGTGAGAGTTTTGGGGAAGACCTATCAGAACATAGAGACCAATCCTTCATTTCAGTTCTAAAATCTGCTATTTGGCTCTGTGCTTTGTGAACAGGTACCCAGAGGAAATGCCCTGTTCTTCCTTTCCTGCTGTTAGGGTGCTGCAGGGCACCTGAGTTTTCTGTGGGGATTTCTAATACTAGGTTCAGACTGGTAAGGACACCCCCAGCTGATGGGTCTCTCTCCTTACCTGCTGAACTCTGTCACTGTAATCAGCCAGATTGGCTGTCAGCTGGTCTCTGCTTCAGGCTCTGGCTCCTGGGATGTCTCTGGGCCTGGATACTCTCGCATGCAGGGGTAGCCCTGAATCACACGGGGCTGGTGTTGTATGCTAGTCTTTAATGCTGGTCAGACAGGGAGGCTCACCAAGGCAATGAGGCCTTGCAGTGAACCACATGTGTCCCAAATACTAATCGTAAAAGTCAATCCATGATTAATAGCCAAGGAAAGTCAGAGGTAGTATTTTGACTTTTGTCTCTGTTGTAGGATTTAGTGATTTTTCTATGTCCAAATTTTGCATTGAATGGGCAGTTAAGGCTGGAATGAAGAAGGTGGTTAATATTCTTCCCAATGACAGAGACAGGGACTTAGGAACTATGCACTTCTCTTCCTGGAAAGGGCCAGGATTCAGTGTGGTACAACTGAGAGCAGTGAACTTGGGTGTATGTGCCTTAGCAAGTAGTCGGGCGTGGGTCTGATTTTCATTTCTACTTTGCCCTCTTCTCCCTTGGAGCAGCTAGATATTTCCTCAGACCCCCAGCATAGAGAGAAATGATGAAATTGCAGAGGAAAAGGAATGTAAGGGAGATGAGAGAAAAAAAGGGACAAAGAGAGTAAAAGGAGATATTATAAATACTGAACTCGTTGCCTCTCTCCTCGGTTTATTTTTTCCCATTTAACACACAATATGGACAAATATCTGTAAGTATATGTTTTTTCTGTGAAAATAACAAAGATCCTACTTAAAGCATAGTGTTTATTAACCTCCTTTGACTGCTCTCTTGGAAATTGCAACTTTAAGTGAAATGGGTGAATCACAAAAGTAAGACCTTCAACAATGTTTTGTTCGGTGTTGGACTGGAATTCTTTTTTTCTTATCAGTATCATAAGGGAACGCAACAGTGTGACTTGAGGACCTGCTGTCTCTGTTTTCTTTTTTTGCTCTGGTTTATGGGCTCCCTATAATGATCAGTATGGTTAATTTCTTTGAACCGATCAGTGGCTGACTGACTGTGGCTGGACTCAGCCCAGAGAGATAATACTACCTGGGCAGTTGGCCAGGGGAGAACCGACAGATCCTCCCCACTTCTTTCAGCTTCTCACTCTGAGTACAGTCCAGGAGGAGAACATGTAAAGGAACTGTGTTTAGTTTAAAATGCAGATAACAGACAGAAATGCAAATAGGTTGTGTTAGAGGAAGCACAGGAAGCTTCAGATGGAAGTTTGGCCAGGAATTTGGACAGTCCTCCCAGGTCGAGGTAGTCCTTCATGACAAGCCCACCCTTCTTTCAGGATCCATGGATAGGAGTCTGATGGAAAGGACTGTATGAGAAGCAAGGGCTCTGAGTGCTGTGTCTTTTTGAGGATGTGCACACGCTCTCGGATACCGATACCATTTTTAATAGTAGTATGTTGCATGGGCTGTTTTGCTCTTCAGTAAAAATGATTAATAGCTCCCATCCATTACATTGTACAGTATGGTGCATCTGAGTAGCAGGGAGCTTATAAAATATACTTGGCAATAAGTCACAAAAACATTCGTATTTTTTAATAACATTTTTGAAGGAGAAAAATCTGTTTTTCAATAAATTTTGGCATGGCTTCCCTCTAGATTTTATTTTTCATTTAAAATTATCTTGGGGTCGATTTTTTTGTGTTATTGGCTTTTTACTAGGTTTCTGCCCAAGACAAATACATTTCAGAGAAGGATTAAAAAGTGACTGGTGCATGGACATAGAATTCCATGTTTCCTTCTGTCTCCACTTTTTTTGTATTGACAAAGTTAATGCCCATAAAATCAATTAAATTTTATGGACACTTGATAGTCACTGTTATTTGTGATCTGGTAAAATGACCTCTTCACATATTCTCATGTAATTGTCCCTGTATATTTGACTTTTCTTTGTAGAGTATCTTGTTTCCAGTCACTGCCGTATAAATTACTGTCTTTATTATGAAGTGGTAGAATTCTAAGTTCTTTCTATGGCACATAGGTATTAATCCCCATCAGTTGGAAACACCCTGTTCTTTCTTAAAAAACAGTTTGTATTTCTAAGGCGTAATTGCCCAGGTTCACCCGTCAGTGCTATGGAACTCCAGCCGAGGACAATGCAATTATAGAACTTCTCTCCCCTTTTGCTTTCTTACAAGGTCATACATATTACTCCTGATAGAGGGCCTTCTTTGTTCAGGGCCAGGTTCCTAATAAATGCAGGTGGACTATACCATCAAGAAAATGGAAAGGGTATTTTAGAATTCTGTGGAATTCATTTTTACCTCCCAAAATAAAAATGGCGGCACTCAGCCCACCCCCTCCTTCCATTTTTCACACACCCATCCTTGGTTAAATATTATGTCTAAGTCCATGAATGTAATGATGTACAGGTTTTTTTTTTTTTCCTGTCAGAAGGAGGTCCCGTTGCATCTTATAGCATGAGATATTTTTAAAACAGGGAAAGACACTAGCACACTTATAGATATTCAAACCCAATAAACAGGTCAGGTACCATGGATAAGGCAGGGGAAGTAAAGAAGCCTCATGTACCAACTGCCTGATTTTCTTTCAGATCTGTGAAAAGGAAGGTTTTATTCTATAAAGCAAAATCTTCGTTAAAATTGAGATGGCAAAACTGTGGAAACACCAAGCAAAGAAGGCACTTAATCTAGTGAATACCTCTGGTGTTACCTAGTTAGATTGAGATTGAATACTGTCCCTAAAATAGTTTGTTCCTAGTCCTACATTTCTTTTAAGTGGGCATTTGAGGTACTTAGAAAAAGGAATCAATAGGATGCTGTGGTGAACTATATTGGCAGTGTATGAGGCATCGTGAATGCTCCAGGGTGTCTGTCTTGTGTACTTGTGAAGGAATGGTGGTGGTTGGCAGCTAGAGAACTAGTCATGGAGAGGAACCAGACATGGAGGAACATCAGGAGATTAGGATTAAGAGAAGCAAATTGTGATACTTCAAGACATATCCAAGTGGAGACACATCATAGGAAACTGGGCATGCAAATATGGACTGCATACGAGAGTTCTGGGTGAAGATGTCAGCTGTGACCATGTATTTGTAGGAACAGTGTCCATCCTGAGTGTAGGTGAGATTGCCCAATGGCTAGCAGTCAGAGGAAGATTTGCACAGGAGATACAGGAGCAACCCAAGAAACAGCGAGTTTCAAAACTATGAGATTCACAGAAACCAAGGCAACCAGAGCCATTATAGGATGGGAGAAATGGACAGCCTGGGTCATAAAACAGGAGATGTTCTCCACCAATTCAGGCAGCAGATGTTGACAATATCATCATCTAAACGTCTTCATGGAAAATCAGCTACACTTTCTAAGCTCAAAGGTCTGCTCTTCCTGACTGGTATATTTTTGCCACTGTGACACAACAGAAAAACTTCCATCCAAATGCTACACATCAAGCGTCATTTCTCCCTTTCCTGTAATAATTTTGCTTTAACATCATCCTGTGGGAAATGTATCTAGTTTATAGCTCCATTCTTTCTATATCTTATGTGGGATCATCATGATCTCTCCCCCTTTTGTCAACAGCCTGGATAATGGCAGGAAAATAATCACAATTGCTGAGCTATTCCATTTTAAAGCAGTTTTCCAGAAGAAAGTATCAAACAAAGTTATAGTCCAAATTTAATAGATTTATTTTGAAAAGTTTTTCTGTGCAGGGAAGCAATGGGACCCATATTAGACTAATAAATATTGGTATTCTTGGTCCAGGAGTAGAAAGTGTGTTCTCTCTGATTTACTTACTATGTTGAAACATAAGAGTTGCAAAGTATGATACTTATCATTAGATAATACTGCAATCTAGTGGCTCTGTTGTATAGCAGAAATGATTTCATAAAAATAGCAATTGTTGCTTAACTTTTCTGCCCATGATAAAAATAGACCTTTGCTGGATGGAAGATGCTTTCCTGAATATGCCAGTTTTAAAGTTATCAATTGAAAAAATTGGGGACTGTAAGGCAAGAAAACAAATTAAAGTAGCTAAACAACTCATAAGGTAACCTTACTTTTCCTGAAAGCAGTTTCTGCTATAGCTGGAGACAGAGTGATACACAGGTTGTTGAGTCCTTCAAGTGAAACTGTCTTACTCCCTGAGCCTAGCTGATATTCAAGCGTCTTCAGATTTTAAAATGAGACTTGCCTCCTGGCATCAGAAGCAGGTGGCTGTCTAATTAGTGTAAAGTATGTTACTTGTCTCTGAAACTCTAGGCCACTTGTCCCTCATACCACGTTCAGCCACGTTTGTGGCTTTAGACATCATGTGTATTCAGTGATTTCCGATCTTTTGCTCAAGTCTTACTTTCTTTTTTCTTGATTAAATAATTTCCTAACAGAACTCTCCATGTGTCCCATAGGTAACCAAATCCCTTGTAAAATGGAATTCATAACATACTCCTAAATTTGTTACTCCACAAAAACCTTATAAAAGTCTCCACAGCAATGCATAAAATAGTTCTAAACTGCTTTCTCCCCTTACTCTCCATGGCTCATAAAATCCTTGGTCATACATTTTTTTTCCTAAATACATTTTAAAATTAGTCCCCATTTCTTCACCATACGTGGATGGACCATCTGTCCCTCTGACAATTACAGTTGTCACTTCATCTACCTTCTCTGCCTCTCAGCCCACTGATTTTTCTCCATTGCCTCCTCTTTGCCTACTAGTGGAAATTTCAACTTCTTCGTATGTCCTACAAGCATCTCACAAAATGGCTCCAACTTGACCTTTTCAACCTCCAAGGCAGCAGCTTCTATCCACTCTTCATCCATCTGTACAAAACCATTTCTCACTGATACAAATGCATAGTTTTGTCGCAGCTCATCATCCAAGATTCAACTCAGATGTTGCATTTCTCTGAAGTCTTCCTGTATATTAACAGCCAAATGATTCTTTTTCCCTGTTTCCATGATACTACCTAAACTTAAGGGTGAATACGTTTTTGGTGCATTTTTATAAACATGTTATAAGAAGATTTATAGCCTAGTAAGTCTGGGAAAGCAGAAGTTGAATTTGAAAGTGATTTCACCATGTACTTTGAAGCTTAATTATTTTATTTCTCTGAGCTTCATTTTTCTCACCTGCAAAATGGGATTCATAGCAGAACCTTTCTGCATTGGTCATCATAACTACCTAGATAAACTCTATAAAGCCCATAAAACACAGCACTATCAGGGGCCTCTTTATTTGTAGTGGTAGCTAGGTGTTTCTGGTCCTTAGTAAAAAGCCCAATGTTTAGTGAATAGATGACAAGTGAGTGAATTCACAGAATTTGGTAGTCCACCAAATTAAAAGTTACTCTAGCACATAATATTGTTAGAATGAAAAGGTTAAATTCATTGAATATTTTAAAATTAAGATGAGTGAAATTTTGTAATTTTCGATCATCTTTTTCTGAGATGTGAGAATTATAATATGTATGGTCATTTTCTTTTCCTCCAGCAAAATCTGGGGAGTATTTAAGCAGACATATAGACTGGCATCACCCTTAAACCCTTAGCATTTGGTCTGTTGCTTTAGTTCAGTTAGCAGTGATAATTGATTGTGTTCTTATTATATCATGTTTAATACACCACATTATGTCAAAGTTTACAGTTCCATATATTTGCAGGAAAGCAGCTTTAAAAAAACATTTTATTCTAGTGTTTCTGACTTGCTTTCATTATGTTATGTGTTATAAACTATTACAACCTTGTCAATTGACCAAGCTTTATAATTTTCAGATTTGAAAAAATGGGGTTCCACTCTTTGGAAACAATATATAAAATGTTTTGATGAGGTTTACCCTTAACTTAGCATATGTACTGGCAACAGTGAAAAACAAGAAATACCCTTGACTAAGGAAAACATTCTCTAAATGCACCAAGGAGTAAAAAATCATTGAAAACAAGTTAAATTTTCCAATAATACTCTTTTGATTGATACCTACGGGGGCCTTGTGGGAAAACAACAGGCTATTGAAAGCCTCAGCATTAGTGTGTGTGGCCGGTGTGGAGACCGGCTGAGAGGACGTAGCAGCCACAGCAATTTGGGGAGGAACGTGGAACTGGAGGCACTAGAACTGACTGCCAACTGCGTTGTGTTATCCCCTTCTCAGAAGACCCACTATCAGGGAATGAAAACCCTGATTTTGACTGAGCTGTTGTTGGGTCAGCTATCTTCTGAGTCCACCGGAGACCAAGTTTGTAGCTTAGGAAAGAAAAGTAAAACCTCAGAGATAGTGAGAATGTGGAGAGAATGGAAGCAGATTCCAAAGTGAAATAGACTATGGGTGGCAAATTTGAAATGGGATTGACCAGGATACCACTGGCCTAAGGGAGGTAGAGGGCTCATCAAATATTTCTGGCCAGGTTCAGAAAAGAAAAGAATTTAAGAGCTGAGAAACAAGAGATGATCCTAGGCACAGTGGCATTAGCCAATCACTAAAAAACTGATGGGGCTTTAGAATAATTAGGGAAAGAAGGTACATTCCCAGAGATTTGACTCCATTTTGGCATCCTTGCCCCCTCACTGGTTCCGTGGGCCTGGGAGCCCCACTTTCTTTTTGTCCTTTTCTTTGTTATATCCCTTTTCTCCTATTTCTTCTTCTAATTAAATCTGCCTCTTTTCACTTTTACCTGAGTCATCAAAGTTCCTGCTGCAGCTTCATCAGACACCAACCCAGTAAATGCAGTTACCAAAGTTACAACAGTTGTCCTAATGCATATTTAGTTGGGTTATGCGATGAGAATTAAAAATTTTTCTTGAATCTAGACATTTAATTTCCCCTGGAAGAAAATAGAAATAAAAATTTACTTTTTCTTAGTCCACTGCAGTAATTCGGAGCACAGATTCTAGAGTCGGACAACTTGGCTTTACCTCTTCCTAAGTTGTGACTCAATTTAGTTGTTCACTTCTTGGGGCTCAGCTTCCTCCTCAGTAATGTGGAATACCTACCTGTTGCAGAGACATTGCGGAGGGAGAAACGATGTATTTGTCAAACTGTGCACCTATTCCCGGTGCACACTAAGAGGTGTGAGCTCTGTTGTCATCTTTCCAAATGAGTCAGCCCTGACTTCACGTACCTCCAATGTACCCACCCATGACTTCTAAAGATTCTGCAGCCCTGCCCTTTTAGACACCTGGTTGTCTTTGTCATTTACCCACTAAAAGGTGACATACTATCCCTTGGTGCCTCTGTCTGTCCATCACCTGACCCAGCTTTCATTCCCTCTCTACTCTGAATGTCCTCGTCTTCCCATGCCCGATGGTCAAGTAAGCCACTGTGATTCTTTCTGCTCCGTCGCTCTGGTGCCTCCCTGATCTACGTACCGACGGCAGAGCTCCAGCCTAGGAACTTAGCACTTGCCTCCCTCTGCTTGCCATGAGCTTTCCAGGAGACCCCCACTCTGGATAGAGACACCCCCACTGTACATAAAATCTGCTCCACTGTTATCTCTTCAGAAACATCTTTCAATATAACACTCCAGTCAGTCCCTTTCTCGCACCTACCCTTCTTGAGATTTCTTCATAACCTTACCATTACCTGACAGTATAGTTTACTGTTCAGTTGCAGATTCTTGCTAATGAAAAAGAAAATCAGAGCAAGCATATGTAAGTATTACCTTTACTATTTTTGATAGAACATTGTTACTGGATCTCAAGTCTTCATACTTAAAAATAATTAAGATAAGATCCTTATCAAGCCCATGTGTGTGCCTTCTCAGACAAGCCTGATAGTTATGAGAAGACACTGGCTCCTTTAAAGATGGGCCCAGAAAAAGAACATTTAAACTCAAGACTTAGTCATCTTGGCACTTTTAATATTAATCTTAGAATCTGAGCAATATGTTTATTCCCCCAAAACTATGGAACGAGGCATAAGGGCCTGGCATCCTTGGGGCATTTGTAGCTGTTTTAAGCAAGGATGAGAAAATTAATATAAATTGCACAATGAATACTGATTGGCGCAAACAACCATTGCTATGTTTTTATCATCTCAATGGAAGGCGATGATACCTGATCAGGGAGCTGGGATTTGCGGTTATAGTTACATTCACTTTAAAGGGGGTGATAGTATTGGGGAATTGTGACTACCCAGCATGTAGGCTGTTTTGTAATTCTGGCTTCCTGTAGAAAATCTCCCTGCAGAAAGGTGGTTCTGCAATCTCATCTGTTTCAGTTTATTCATAATACAGAATAACTGTAATACTTGCCTTTCCCCACCCCATTTCCCCTGCAAATTCTGGTGGATTCCAGAAAGCATTAATACTACCCACAAGTCCCACTTGATGAGCTGATGTCTGTGTCAGGCTAAGACTCAAACAGGTTTTATTAGTGACCAGCTCCGCTATGTCAACCAGTGTCCTCTGTGGCTGAAGCTGTAGCAAGTTGTCCTGCCAGCAGCAAGTCACTGGTGGCCACATGACCTGCTCAGACTTGGCTGGCTACTGTGGCCAAGGAGGGTGAGTGGGGTAGGTTACCAAGGAAGGGATAGGACCCAGGGCAACCCTGAGGGTACACTTCTGCTCTAAGAAGGTAACTCAAGCTGTTCCAGGTGAAGTTGGCATGTGGGCCAGGAATCTAGATTTACTGTGCAATCTAAATGTCAAAACTAATTCAATAACATGCTCCAAGCTAGGTTTGACCTTTGACCTGCCACTGTATAAAATTTTGTCTTTAAATATTATCCACTTTATCCAGGTTTTACTCTAGCAGAAAGTATTCCAGGTCGTCATGCTACTTCTAGGGTTAAGGCTTGGGCTAAGCAAAGATACTTGCACTAAACAAAGACATATATCATATGTGCTATCTTATATATATATATGTATTATATAGGATATGTAGTATATACACTATATATTATATATGTACATCATGTAGTACATGTATACATAGGCATGGTGATATGCTATATACTAGATATAGCTACTATATAGATAACTTTATCTTAAGCATGATTTCTTTAAGTCACAAGGAATACATAGATAATGTACTTACAATAAAGGATATCATAGGAAAAATGAATATATTTGTCATCTCTAACAGTGAACATAGGATTAATATCTGGACTATACAAGACAATAAGAAAAAAAAGATGAGAACCAAAAAGAAAAATAAAAAACACATACATTGCATATATTTGTACACACACACATACACACAAACACACACATACACTCACGTTTCTGAGCTTCTAAGAGGAGTCCTTTCTCTCACCTACCAGTGGTACATTGACTTTTTGAGTGTAATCCTGGGCAGCTAACCTAGCAGAATGTAGGAATCTGTTATCCCTAGTAGGGATAATTTTATTTTTAATGTGCACCTACTCAAATATTAATAAACACATATTGTTGAATGAAATGCTGTGTTTTTAAGTTTTTTTTTCTCCATCACTAATTTTAGGACAGTATTCAGTTTCTCCCCTCAGCTCTAGTCTTCATAGCTCTCCCACCACCCGTGATCCATATTTAAACATGTATATTTCTAGTTCGTAACAATTCTCTCCTGTATCCTCTAATAAATTTTTGTCTAGTGTTTTGATTTCTTAACCCATGATGCTGTCTACATGTTCTTTTTCAAAAGAAGAACTCTTTTTTTTCTCTCCCCCTTTTCCCTTTTCCACTCCCTTTCCCATTCAGGCACCTACAGGTGGTTCATAGAATAATATTCCACTCTGTGGGAAGTTGTCATCAGTCCACATAAGGCCCCTCTATTTGCATTTTGTTTCCACCATCAGCCTCTCTCCCCATTCCCATTCCCTTCAACTGTCACCATTGTAACACATTTAATGTTTTAGATATGTAAGTACCTTTGGCATATATTATATGAGTGAATTTTATAAGGTAAATAAACTATATTTTCAATTTTTTGCCATCAATGCTGCTTTTAGAGCTATTTACTTTGCTGGGTGTGCTCTTACTCCCAGCTTCTCACTGCTCTGTGAATAGCACTGTATAAATTCCCCACATTTATTCCCCTTGGATAGTCCACTTTAACTGCATCTTAGTCCCAGATATCCCAGATAGTGTAGGAAGCATCTGTCCTTGAGGAAGAGTTTCTTGGGATTGTTTGGGTCTGAGCAAACTGGATTTCCCAGGTACGGAAGGTAGGTCTTTAAGTGTGACTCCCCAGAGGTGAACTGGCCCGAAATTTCCCTACTGGGCATTATTTAACTTCCCACCTCTAATCTGATTGCTGGAGCATTGTCATTTTGATCCATATGTCACCATGGCTAGTAAGATGGAACTTCTCTGGAGTTTTCCTTCTCTGAATTTCCTTCTCTTAAAAATACATCTTTCTCTTGAGTTTCTTTTTTCTTGGTGATGCCTTGTATAATCTCTGGATTAATCTTTGTTTATTTCTAAAGATTTCAAATCTCTGCCATGAATTTTCTCTATAGTAGCCTCTGTAGGCAGATCTATCAGTATGTTCCTTCATGACTTAAAAAAAGAAATCCTGTTTAAGGAAAGATTGCTCAGTCCCAGGTTGTTGAGACTGTTACTCAGTGCTACTTCTGTTGGCTTTTTAACTAGACCTTGGGAGGGAAGGTTTTTGCATTTCATTTCATTTTGTTTTGGTGGTGGTGCAGTATTAATCCAACATTTTCTATGACATGGTAGTTTTTTTAGCATAGTCTCTTGAATAATCCATCTGCTCCCCACTACTTTGTGTTGACTACCTCTGCCTTGTAACAGGTTGCTACATATCCTTGGATGTCTTAGGACCTGATTCTCTTTCTAGAACAGCAGGTAGACTTGAACATCCAATGGTCCATGACCCCCAGAGCCTTATGTACCTAGGGAATGAACTGGAGGTTTTTCCCTCTAGAACTTAAAAACTGCAAGAACTTTTGAGACTTCATTCTCTCATTTTTACATGAAGAGTCTGAAGGTTAGAAGACCTAAATACCCCAAGTCAAAAGCCAGTGACGAACAGTGTTGGGAAACTTCTGTCTTCTGTGATCCTCCAATTTGCAGTAGCACAGGCTAGTGGTTTCACAGTTTTACCCCAAGCTGCTCTCTCCTCTTTAGGGCTGTAAAGCAACTTGGTTTTCTGCCTATTTCTCTATTCCTGCCTGTCACAACTTTGCAGGTTTCTAGTGCTTTTATTTAGTTTTTTAGTGACTTAGTTTTTTCTAGTGATTTTATTACTTTGGCTGCTTTAGACTGGTTACTTTCCTTAACTGGATACAAAAGTTTTGTTTTCCTTCCTCCCACCTTTCACTTATTCGTACCAGTCTAGGGTGCAGGCTGGAGAAGCAAAGATGGCACGAATTGCTTTTGATGCTTAGTTTGCTAATACACCTCAAAAAAGATAACTATCATTCCTCCCTATATACCTTATGTTTTTAGAAGCAAGCAAGAATATATTTATCTGTATGAGAATCCCAGCTTCTCCCTCCCCCTTTCTTGCTTGCCCATGAACTCATTAAATGGAGCCGGAAAAAAAACTGTCATGGAAAGGAAATAGTTAAATTTTAAGAAGCCCTCACTCAACTCTGTCCCTTTTCCATCTTCTTCCCCATTCCCTATTTAGGTTTCAGCATCAAGGCTCTGCTTGGTCCAGAGACTGCTAGACTTACAGATCAAGCTAATTTATAAACAGAAACAACTTTAATCCTAGAAACGCCCCAAGGCAGAAAATCCAGAGGTGAGAGGGAAGGCAGGTGGCATGGCAACTTTTTGTTTGCTGTTCGGTGAGGGAGGGAAAAGCTGTCTGGTATTGATGGTGCCCCCTGATGTCATTCTGTTCCTCAGCAGGGTAGCCATGAAGAGCCACTTCCAGAATACAGAGTAACTCATGCCAAAGGGAGCAGTCATAGCTCACTGCCATTTCTGCTAGGATCCATAATCCTGACTGTAAGTGGTCTGAGCTCCTGGATGCTCTGAATGCCCACTACACACATACCACCACCACCATCACCACCCCCAACCCTACCCCCCCATCCTCTAGGCAGAAGGTCCATAGGGATGCAGTTTTCTGTTTTTACAATGCACATGATCTACCATTATTTTCAGATCTGAGTCACTACACAAGCATGTGTCAGGGCATGCTGGGAGAGAGACTGTCACATCAAAAGACCCTGGCCCCACCTGTGCCCACACTGGGTAACATATGGAGCTGATACCTCTCCTGTAGTCTGCCTCTGATAAGGGCACTGTCTTTTAGAAATGATTTGAAATTTTTTGATGAGTTGCTATTTGTAAAATAAGACTTTTTGAAAGACTTTTTTTACAGTCTCAGAAACCTCTGGGCCTCCGAAAATCTTCATCTTCCTGCTGGGTACTTTCTTTACTTCTTAAATTTGCATGTGAAACATGAGCAAAATGACCACAGGAAACCACTGAACAACTTACCTATCTCTAGGTAGGTCAGTGAATGATCTCTAGGAAGAAAGTAGTCACAGAGAAGAGATGCACTATTTTGATGCTTTTGTTGTTAGATGAACCTTGGTCAGTGTGTTCTCGAGACTGATTCATCAGAAGAATAAGCTTAGTTTTTCTTTGATCACATTCAATGAAATATGCCGCATAAACTAAGAATTTTTTCTTTCCAGTAAAGCCTAGTAGAGTTGTAGAGAAAAGCTATTTTCAATTATAAGGAGGATTTCTTTTTCTCTTTCTTCAAATGGGAAACTTCTTGGTTTATGGTTTGAAGAGTACTCTAAGTGCTTGTCTGTCTAGTGTGACAGTATTCTTTCACTAAGCAACTTACCCTTATGTCATAGAGGCTATAGATGGATAAGGATTGAAGTCATGTGAATGAATCTTCCTCTGCTGGGCATGTATTCACAATAAAATGCCCTGAGTTTACTGTGGCTACATTAAAACTGTTTCAACAAGAAATTTAAGAACAAGTCAGTACCGCAGACAATGACACATTTTAGAGTTTCCTCATTTAAAGCAATGGAAGTTGCCTTATATGAATTTCAACAATTTAAACTAATCACATATTTGGAGGAGAGAACTGTTTGGCAAAAGGGGACATGCAACCCTTGTGATAGGCCTGGTTTTGCACAGCAAAAATCCTAAGCATTCCGAGCATATGCTGGAGTAGCCTTTTTATACTTTGCTTACCTGGTTTTACCTTGTATTTATTGTGGGCCTTCAAGGAGCCCTCTCCCGTTTGTTCCTTGGAATACACATGGAGTCCTAAAGCAGGCATGTCCTGTATCAATGCAGATTCTAGCTGACTCTCCTGTGCTTCTGTGTTGTTCTGCATCCCCATAGTGGAGGTAGGGGACAGAGAGCATTTAATATGTAGGAGGTAGAAAGCATCACTTATTACTCATTAACTAGTGATGAATACAAAATTTGAAATTATTGGTTATGCGATACAAGAAAGAGAACTGGAAACTGTAAAAGTTGAAAAAGAATGAATTGAGTTAATATAATCATTAAATCTGTACATACACATATAAAATACACATGCATATGTTTGTATTCCTAACTCCAATTTTATACACACACACACACACTTATAGGAGAAGGCCTAGAGCTATTGGTTGATCTAGTACTGGTTTATCAGTTTCTCTCAACTGGCAATGGAAGTGAAGGATTCATAATGGACTGTGTGGTGTTTGTTTCTATATGATCTATATGATTTTAATAGTAAAAGAAGAATTGGACTTTGTGGATTGTCTCAGAGATGCCTTTATTTTTAAGGAGAAAGAAACTGAAGTTGCAATAAAGTATAGTACAACAATATTTATTGATGGAAAGCAATGATAATAATCAACTTTAATGTATAAATCTATGAGGCAAGAGAATTTTGTGCCACATATATAATTAAAAAAGATGGTGAATGAAAGTGAAATTAGGATGGAGAGACTTTTGAAGTGGACTCATAATGAGTAAAGGCATTCCATTTCTACATATGTAGCCCATTTCTGAAGCCAGTGAACCTGAACAATAGTATATCTAGATAGATATAGATAGGTATCTATATAGTTTGAGATATAGATGGTCTCTATATAGTTTGAAATAGATCAGCAGATATCTGTCTTCAGAAACACTTTGTCTTACCACCAGCATATGGGAAGCCATTGAACAGGGAAATGCAATTTTCAATTGTCCAGTAAATCAGTATCTTCTTATTTTGTAATATAGATGGCTTTATCTTGCATTCTAACATAGAAGTCATGGTGATTCTTGTCAAGGTAAGAAGAACACTTTATTGTTCTTGGAAAATGTTTTCCTAAGGAAAATCAAGGTCTGCTTCACTCACTGTTAAAATGGCCTTTTAGATGTTTTAAATTCATTGAGGATACCATCATCAACATCATTATTACTATTAATATAATTATCATCACCACTAGATGGTGCGTGGGGAATTGGGGGCACTGAATATTATAGGATTCATTTTCCTATATGCTATCACTAATTGGCTGTTAAGGGAATATAGAAATTATCAGTAGACAGAGAAAAGGGGATAACATTCGATAGACTCTACTCATTAAGCAGTTATACTAGAGGCAGGCATGGCACGAGAGGCTCTTTCATGCCTGTACCTGAAAATATACATGAAATACAAAGGTAGATAAATGATGTTTAGATGTTCTAAATGTCCTGTTTCAGAGTATTTCTTACATTAAAACTGGAAAGAGTCTCTGCTATTCCCTTGGAGCTGGGTTCTTGCGAATCCTTATTAAACATGACTGTCTGTCTTGTTTTAGCTCCAACATAGGTCTCTGTATGCAGAGTTGCCTGAATTGGGGTCCTGGCTTTTCTCCTTCAAGCAGCTGCCCTCAGGAACATAAGAAGCACTATCAAGGTTCTGGATTTGACAGGTGTCATCTTCCAGAACTAGCACTTCTTGATTTCTTCTTTCTTCTGGAAGTTTTGATAGACTTCAGGGAGTCTCTGCTGTCAGAAAATGTGCAGACTTCTGGTTTCATGTCTAACATCTTATGCCTAGCTTCCTCTGGACTAAAAATATAAGTGGAAGGAATTATAGATGGTTCAATTAAAATAGTAATTGGGCAAAAACAGCTCATAACAAATCCAATTCTGGGAAATGCTTCTGTGCTTTGATTATTATGTTCCTCCCTATTTCTCCTGGTTAATTTTTTAAAATGCAATATAATAGCTCAATTAAGGCTTCCCTACTTCTCATTTATCTCTCTAGTTCTAGTGCCTAGCAAAGGGCTTGGTGCTCAAAATGTACTGAATGTTAAAGACAATTAAGTGAAAATAATCAGAAAGACCTTTTAAAATGTTGTCAACACAAAAATACTTTTTAATATTCATAAGCTTAGGGAGCCAGTAATATTTATGCAGAATTCCAGGATTAAATATCTATGAAGGGGTTGTCAATGAGAAAAATGGATAGTATCAATGAATATACAACATTTTTGGAGAAAAGTCAACAGTTACATGAAATTTGAATGTTACAGTCCTTTCGTGACTATTTAAAAGCTAGCAACAATAAAACATTGTACATATTCTCGTATAATCTTAAATCTAAAGAGGACATTAATAAATACCCATGAATTTAGTACATATGCACTCATTAATCTTTTTTGAAATTGAGTGAATATATCGGTTGTGGTTTTGAAAAGAAAAGCCTCCTGTTAACTGATTATTTGGTTGTGTTAGGTTATCAAAGGCCCTTTAATTCTTTGGATTTGAGAAACTTAAGTGTATCCTAAAGGACTGAGCCACAAAAATATGTTTATATTTTGAAAAGACATTTACCTTATCCAAATACTCATTGCAGTAAATGCAATAATTTCAGGAGTAAGATTATTACTTTGTAATTTTAAGTTTGGTAATTTTAAGCTCTGATCAGCCAGAATATGCAATCAATACAGCAAAAATATGTGGGTTCAAAAGAAATCAGTGGGTAACTGACTTTCTGTATGGATTTCTGTTCACTTTCTATCACTGCTGGGTTCTCAGTACATAGCTGATAGTGTCTGGTATGTAGTAGAGACTTAGTACAACTATTTCACTGGATGAATACAGATAACATACTAGAGAATAAAATTGGTCTTGCACAAATGTGCAGAGCTCTACTTGCTGCAAATTGCTCAACCTGCAGACCACTTGAATGTCTGGAAGCCAGTGAACCTGAACAATAGGACATCTAGATAGATATAGATAGGTATCTATGTAGTTTGAGATATAGATAAGTATCTATATAGTTTGAAATAGATCAGCAGATATCTATCTATGAATTTAAACATACACAAGCTCAACTTTATTCAATTTCATTTAGAGTGGTAGCAATCATTCATACAGAATCACTAGCCCATATTAATAGATTTCTTATGAGTTAAGAGCATGCATGTCTTATTCTGCTTGTTGTATCCTGCCCAGCTGCTGTATAGAGCCTAATACTACAGACATTTGATCAATTTTTGTTGAGATGTTGAAAAGAGGAAAAGAAAACTGTACCGGGTCATTAAGAATCCTTGCCCTTTCTCATGTGGAAAAGAAAGGACTGGCTTATAGTAGAAGGGAGTTGCATTTGTGAGTCTTAGGGATCCATTATCCATATCTGCTGAAGGGCTGTCAGACAGGAAGTAAATTTAGAGACCTACTTGTCCCTTTAGCTATTCATCACTGTTGATTGGTTCTGGTGGCAAGCAGTAGTATTTTTAGAGAAGCGAATGATACGGAGTTTCTTCATGTACAGAACATTAGCTGATCTCATTACTCAAAGCTACTCAGAAGTCATAGCTGACACTTGACTGAGCTGCAGAGGTAAAACAATAGGCCTATGAAACAAAATACTGAAAGGTATGAAGAAAATACCTAGGTGGATTCTAGTTACTCACCACCACTGTTAATGCAGTTTGGTGCTGTTTGTTGTCAATGGCATTAAAAGTATAATTTTCACAGGAATTGATTTTATGTATGACTTCTTCATTCTACCCTTGAGTGAACAAAAAATAGGTTTGTTTTTCACATCTTATTTCATCCTCCTTTGAAACAGATCTGACATTTATACTTTTGACAATTGGAATGTGAAAACAAAGCACGAAGGCCCTTTCCCCCTGTAGCAGCCTTCACAGTGCCGAGATACCCAGATTTCCAAAAGATAAATGCAGGAAAATAGCAAAATTTTTTTTAAATGGTTATAATCCTGTGGATGGTATTAGTTATTTCTAAGTCAAAATCCTTTTATTTTAATTCTATAAAGTAATTGAATTGCTTCTGTGAGAACTCTTGACCACAGAATTCATAGCTCATTCAGAAGATCAAAAGACTAGTCCATATGCAATTTAACCAGCAGTAAATGGCCAGGCGTATGTCTTAGCTGGCACTCTTTTGTTTGACTTAATTGTTAAGACCTATGATCTTTAAGATACTGAGAATCCTCAGAGGAATCTGTTAGACTGTTCACTCACACATACCGTACATGTAAGGCCTCAGGTTTGGGGACCCATCATCAACTTACCTGATCAGTAAGGTTGCCTGATGCTTTAACCCACTTCAACTGCAGTGTGAACCCTCTGACCAAACAAGTTTCTTTAGTCAATCCTGTAGTTATTTGCTAAAATCACTCTGTTGTTTTCCAAGCTGTGGAGAGGAGGAGGATCCTGGTGAATTCAGGAAATGGTTGAATGTTGAGTAGTGGTTGCTTTGATTTTTTAAAAATCAATGAGGAACAAGCATCTGATAAAGGAAAGCAACAGGATTAGTCAAAAGAGAGGTGATTGAGGTGATATTTATTAAAACTTCAGTAAGTTGTTATGTTTGTTGGAAAAAAAAATTGGTTCATTCATGACTCAGCATTTTTTGTATGGAAAATACATGCTCAATGCTTTACAAATGTGAACACATTTAATTTGCATATAAGTCACAAGAGGGACCTTCCAGGATCCCCCTCATTTTAAAGGAATGGAGACCCACGCACGGACAGTTAAGTAACCGGTCCGTGACCACACGGCAGGTAATGGCAGAACTGGGATAGTTCCTGGGTTCCCTCATTCAAGACTCAAGCCACTGTGCTGTGTGTTCTTCAGGCAGTCACACAAGATGTGTTCCGCTGACCACCAGTGATTGAGTCCCTCTAACCTGAAGTGTTCTTTCACATCATCTCTCTCCACTGACATCTTTTGCTAAAACCATTTAGAGATGTTGTGGAATCCCATCTGTGCTGGTTTAGAAGACCTGTCTTTGAGTTCTGACACTTATTAGCAGTGTAACTTCGGAATAATCCTTTGTGAGTTACTTCACTGACCAAGTGGTGATAGCTTTTGATATCACAAGAGTCAGATTGCTCTGTAAAATATAAAGCATGTGGAAGAAGGTGACTAGGAGTCAAAGACTAATGATTCTCCCATGAGGACAAAGCCCAAAGCGACCCCACTATCTTTCTGCATTTCCAGCTTCCCTAGCACTCCTGCACATGGCTCTGAAGATCACCCCTAGATTGAAGTCATTCTGTATGACCTGTTGGGTGTCTAATATTGCCAGTAAAAACAAGGACTACAAATATGATGTGGGCATGACTTGAACATGATTCCTGTTCACATTAAGATGGAAAATGGAATCCCTGTTTGAGGTCACTTGTCTGGCTGTTAGTAGTCGCGTGTGGGAAAGAAGAGAAATGAGACAGAAGAGATTTATAGCGATCTGCGGGGCCAGCCCACAGAATGGGGATCCTGGGAAGCATGTCCAGGTCCAACTTTAATGAAGTTATGAAGTCTCTGATGTACCCTGGCAAAGAAAGGTTGCAGTGATGTAGTGAGGAAGTAGCAACCTAATTCCCATACAGCAGGGAAGATGCGGGGATGCATGATAACAGTAGAATTTACCTGTGGGGATAACAGTCATTATTAATTGGTCATATGTCTCTTGGGACATTCCAAAGAGGTCAGGAAGGTGTGTCACAGGTGAGAGACATGCTGTTGATCACCCTCTAGTGTGCCAGAGGAGATGAAACAGATAACAATTGTTTTTTTCTCTTAAAACATATCTCCTAACCTGCATCCATGCCTCACACCTGGTTAGGTGTTTTCTAAAAGGATGGTTCTCCGGAAAGCTTTGAGAGGCCCTGCCACTCCTGAGCCCTGTGGTACCAAACTTCCGAACCTTGGGCTGAAGTTGAACAGTGTTTATCTTAGCTTCTGGCTCTGATCCTGTGAAAACAACTCATGCATGCACAACATGATGGGTCATGTCACAGCCTCACAGCCTTGTTCTGTGCTATCCTTTTATACATTTTTTATAAGGCTGAATGTATTCAAAGCATTCTGTCTCAAAAGGCATTTGCTCTAATGGCTGTGTGGAAATGTTTACTCTCTGCTTCTATGTTTTTAAAAAACAAAAGGGTAATCAGAAGCATTTAATTGTCTTAGATGCTCTACAAATAGTAATTAAAAGCAATTTTTTGTTCAGTTTTACAGAAGTATAAGCATGTCTGTGAATTTAATAAGGCCCTATGTCAAGCCTGATTTGTACAGTGAAGGTGATATATTTTAGTAGTGTCAAAGCTGAGGACTCATTGCCCAATTGCATGATAAGTAGAGCCATTTAATACAAAGTACTATGTCATGTTTTCATCATAAATGGCATGCTCAAAATTAAACATATCTTCCATTCCCAAAGTTTTGAATGAGTCATGTTTTCATCATAAATAGCATGCTCAAAATTAAATATATCTTCCGTTTCCAAAGCTTTGAATGACAGTTGTCATTCATGTTACTTCTGTTAAATACATAATTCATAATGTCCCCATTCATCAAGTGAAAAACTGAGGTACAGTGACCTGGCATTTATGTATAAGATTATAGCTAGTCATAAGAAATGCTGAAATTAAGTTCTGTATTCTTTATCTTTGATTTTTCTCACCCATTCAGCAGCCTCTCATTTGTATGTCCAAGAGAAATGTTAAACCAGATAAATGCCTGATCTCATCCTGTTCCAGGATGAGAAAACCAGAAACTTGTAGTGTTATTTTATAGCTCAGAAGTCCCTTGGTCTTGTCCTTGAATCTTTTGAACAGCAGACAAAGAGGTCACCAAACCCTGATTCTATTTTGGTCCTGACCAATGCCTGGTTGTTTGACCTTTCCCAAGTCACTTAACTCCTCTGTCACTCTCTGGAATGAGGATGGAGGAGCTCTGGTCCCCTGCCTGTCTCAGAGGATGACTTCATAAGGAAAGGTGAGCGAGGGACTCAGACAGAATGGTCTGCTGGAGGCACATTCCTGGGCCACCCTACCAAGGACCAGGTAACATTCTCAAGGCTTAGCTAGATGAGGACAGATGACTTTTCAATAAGCATGCATGCCAGAAAAGCAGGGTGACCTTGTCACCCTCTGTCTCTGCATTTCTGAAGGTGTGACGCTCCAGAGGTATGTTTCTTCTGCCCTGAAACTTAGAATTTCTTGATTCAACTTGAACAGTTAAATTTGGGAGGGTTTGATAAAATAGGGCAATAAATTAGCTTGGTGAAATTCAGTAAAAGTGCTTCCTAAAAGTCAGATTTTGCTTTACTACCATCCATCTTTCTTGGGGAAGAGTTGATGTCATCTCAGAACAAGCTAAGAAATTTCCTCCAATTCAAAATCGCAAGCATAGCTTCTCGTGAAGGCATGTGACAGTCACTCTCTTCACAGACCCTTTCATAGTGTTATAAAAAAAAGTTTTTAAGAGAAAAAAGTTATTTTATTACACCTATCAAGTTTATGGTTCCCTCTAGCATAGTCTAGCCATTAATAACTTATTCCATCAATTTCAGGAGAAATGTCTTGTTCAAAAATGTCATGTTTGTACTATAAATCTTTGCTTTCCTTTTATTCACAAGGTTAATAGGTAATAGGTTTTCACTATTTTTAAATCTTTTCTGGATTTCTTTTGAAAATACAAAACCCCAATAACATGGGTAAGGGATACACAAATGTACTTTTCAGAGAGGATGAAATACCAATTGCTGGTAGTGAGTACATGCAGATATTGTTAGTTTCATTGTACAATGCACAGAAGCAGTGAGATACTGGCATCATCAGGAGTACAAGTTCACATCCTGCTGACAACACTTCCTTGCCTCTTGGAGTCCCCTCCCCCTTTTTTTTTTGTTTACTAAAGCTTTAATTGCATGGAATGGAATAAAACATTCTATGTAGGCAGTTTGATGGATTTTGACAATGCACGCAATCACATAACTCTGTGACAGTCCACTCCATTCTGTTTTACACACTTCAGTTTCCCAGCAGCTCATTTTCCTGACAATCTGTCTAACTTTCTTAGAGGCAGGTACAATGCAATTCTACAGGTAAAGGGGGAGGTTCATTCAAGTCAGCAAACACTTTGAGTACCTGTTGGGTATTCAACTCCTCTGCCAGGTACAGAGGACACTGACTGCAGAGAATTTTATAGGATAGGCAGTTACAGGCAAAAGACAGTCAAGGGAAGGATGCCTGCTTATTAGTGCTGAGGGCAAAGATTCCTGGAAAAGTCACACAGTAGCTTATACACATTCTTCCCCTCTAGAAGCAGAAAGAAAAGCATAGGTCTTGCTCCAAAGTCCTCATTACTTTAATCGGTCATTTCTGCTACTGCCCCCATTATTGAAAAAGAGGAAATTTGCCAGGAAAATATCAGATCTCAAGCTTGTTTCCTGTTACTTAAAGACACCCTAATCCCCAACATCTTTGAAATTGAAATTCCTGCCGATACTAAGGTGGTCTTCTCCAAAGACCACCTCCGAGTACCAGCTTCCACTCAGGAAACATGCTGGCTCTTCAGAAGTCCCTAGGAAAAGGTGACAGCTCCACTGAGCAAAGGGACTGTGCCCCTGCCCACTCCTGCGTCTGGGGCCTCTTGATTCTCCCTCCAGTCCCCTACTCCTCTCCATCTCTTCCAACTCCTCCATGCACTCTGGTGGTGTGGGCCCTTGATTTCCTGGATTACTATCTGGGAAAGGCAAAGGGCCATAGCAAGACCCACTGTAGCACGACAGATAGCGTGGAGGCTCTTACAAATACTTCACCGATGCTCCTGTCTCAAGCCCAAAGTCCTTGAAGTGCAAAATTTCTGCAGGTGCAGCTTCCGCAGTGCAGGGATTGGCTAACCAGGGCCTCTCAGATCAACAGCTTTTCAGTGTGTCCATTGGCAGACATGCCAAGAACTTGCAGGTAGATGTGCCGCTTGTAAATTAGCTCAGTCCCCAGACTTAAACCCAGGGCACATTCCTATACGGCACGGAAATCACCAACTTATGCTCAGCTCTGGCCTGAGCAGTTGATAAGTCCACACAATCAGATTTTTCAACTAACTACTATTTTGCAAATTCAGAAATAATACAATCCCCACCAATTTCCAGGCCTAGAAAACCAATTTCTCCCTTGATAGGTCCAATTACATGGTTGATATAAAATTTTAAGACCTATCTTAGTGTTTTCTGAGGCTAGCCACTCTCGAGGGGCCTCTGAATATATATAGCACATGTAGGCTATTTGAGTATTTATAGGTCTGGACTGGGTGCATCAAAGACATTAAGAAAATTCTTCTCATGCCAAAACCACTACTGCCATGTCTGCCTCTCCCTTCTTCCCTTCCTTCCTCGACATATATTTGAGGCTCTACTAGCTGCCAAGCTCCTTGTTTTGCAGGGGACATACTAATGAACAAGAGCAAAAGTGATTCACCTGCTCATAGAGCTTATGGTCAAGTAGAAGAGACAGATATCAGCCAGGTAATCACACAAATCAGCATTGTATTGCAGATGCCAAGTAGAGTATGTAAAAAACATGCATAGGGCAAAGAGGTCTGTTTCTCCTTCTCTCCCTCTCTCTCCCTCCCTTCTCTCTCTCTCTCTCTCTCTCTCTCTCTCTGTCTCTCTCTCTCTCTGTCTTTGGTGTTCCTGACTTTTCATCTGTGGACAGAATAGTATCTCTGTTTCTAAAAGAAGGCTGCCCTCACAGGACTCTCAGCAGACTCTTTCTAGAGGACTTCATGCCAAAAGAAACACTCAGGTGTCAGGGGAGCAAATATTTCTCCATTTTTCATCATACATTTGGGGAAATTTACTTCTCAAGGAGGGGCTCCCACATGCTGGTGAGGGCACTTATCTTGGTGAAATTGGCATGTTCATGGAATAGCCCTCAACAGAGGCACAATGCATCCATTTTGAAAGATGGGGTACACCTCGGTGTAGGTAGGTACTGCAGGTGCTTAAGGCATTGCAGAGAGCTTCCTTCCATCATCTTTTTATGAAGCCATTGAATGGAGCACTTTTTTTTTTTTAATGCACAACACTGTTCTGCCTTTGTGCAGTGTTGTTTTAAGATGAACTTCTACAGCATGTTCTTGGCTACCTGGATCCTTTCTGAATGTGACATCCTATCATCCCCAGTGGTGTGCAGAGCAGCCTTGCTTTGCAGTCTTGCTCAACTAGGGTTTTTTTTTCTTTCTTTTTTTTTTTTTTTTGCAATAACGATGGCAACCATTAGAATAATATAAACCACTTACTAATCAGTTTAGTAACCAAGGACATCTGCTTTACACAATACGGAGCCAAATTAAGAAGGCTTTTATGATGTTCAGAAATTGCCTGTTAGACAAAGTCAAAAAACCTAATGGTAAAAGCAATTGACTCTTTGTGCTGGTTTCCAACCAGCTGTACCCTGCAGAAAGCCACCGATTTGTGGTAATTCAAAATGTCTTGGAAAGTAACCCCTTCACACAGACCTTTGTCTGCCCCAAACCTTTGTCTCTTGGAAACTTGTAGGTGAGAGTGGCACTCCCTTTTTCCCTTCCTCCTAGACATTATCCTTTGAAACCACAGGCGAAGGGCCTCATCATAGGCAGAGGTGGGGCGGCTTTATTTGTGCATATCTCGTATTAATGATCAGTAATGCAAGCTAACATATAATTTTTGTCCTCAGGAAAGTTATAGTCTAGGACATAAATATAAGAAGTTATTTAGACTCTGCACTTGCTGGTGTGGGAGTAACTGATGATCTTCAGGCATTTTGACTATCAGTCTTTCAAAAGAAAACCAGGGCAAGCAATGTGACTTCTGGGAAGTCACGTGTCTTTCCTGTCCATCAGTCCACAGTGAAAGGCATGAATGTGAAGAGAGGGGGTATCTTCCACAACCAGGAAGATCTCATGGTCTCAAAAGTGTCCCTGTCTATAGTATCCTTCGCAAGGCCACTGAAGGCCCATGAAGCAGGCAATCCGTAAGGTCCGTGCTGCGGTACAGGTTGCGGAGGCTTCTGGAAACATGCTTTCTCCCTTTGGATACTTTCTGATTATCATTGCTGGTGTAGTTTTTTCTTCCTATCATTTAGTCACTGTAAAATTCAGGCTCCTTCAGAATCAAATGGACAGTCCAGAGTAATGACCTGAGAAAACTCAGCCATGACTTTTAAAGACACCAAGGAAAGTGTGGAGGGCTCAGTTCTGAGGCAACCAAAAATCCAGGCTTCGTGATGTTGTTCCTTACTGTCACTAGAAACTCTAGTGCTTAAAACCAGCACCTAAATGGGGTAAAGTGCTGATTACTCCTGCCAGGCCTTGGGACCAGCCTTATTTAGTGATGACTAGGGACATTAACAATCTTGGTACATCTGCCAGACCTAGAGTGTTGGTGATATACTTGTGACAAAGCTAAAAGGTGGGGACAGTGATACAAATCGTCTGTACAGAGACATGAAGACAAGTGTCTTCTCTCCCTCCGTCCTTTTTCTCCCTCTCCCTCTATTCTCTCCCTCCACTTTTCCCTCTTCTGCTTCCCTCCAGTACTGAAAGATTATAAGTTGATATGCACACACATACCTGTGCACACTTTATGTGGTCATGCCTTTCTGCTTGATGACTTTCATGTGAAATGAGATTGGTTTCAACTGTTTTTATGCCTGTTTGAAGGAAAGGATCCTATCACTTCTTTATGCTCTATAAAGATGGAAATGGGTTAGGATAAAGTTTGCTCCATTGAAAATATATTGCATTACAAATGTGGATGTATTTCATTTTTTTTTCATATCTAAAACAGAAACTGATTCAGTATTTGAAAATGTATTGGTAAAAGACAGCAAATGAGAATTTTTAAAAGTTGGTCATCATTCACCATCAGGTAAATAGGAAACGCAATAATTCATTGTCACTCGTTATTAATCTCCTCAACCTGTGTTTGTTGTGTGCTGGGCACTAGGCTAAGTTATGGAAATGCAGGGTTCATAGGCTCTTCTTAGTCCCTGACCCGCTCCAGGAGCTGATAGTTTATCATCTTCTAGGAATGTTCAACAGGTTCAAAATCCCTTTGATGTGAATTCATATATTCCTCCATCACTACTTCCTGTAACCAGTGGTCATTATACTATTTTCCCCTGATTTGCTGTGTTTAAAGAAAAGCATGAAGTTGTTTCTTGTAGACAATGTGAGAAGAAGGAACTTGCTGACTGAAATTCTCCTAACAACTTGTTGATCACAAATAGGCATGGGGAAAAAGACTCTCCCCCTTACATGTCACTGTTGAGTAAGTTCCTTCACTCTCAATGATTTCATTCTAATCGGAGCCACTTAGCTGGACCATTAAGGATGATGGTTTTAGGTTCAACAGCCTCTCTTGAAATTGACCTGATCAGTGGTGGAAATGGCCAAGAACATATACAAATGTGGCATGCACACCTCTGGACCCCAGCTGAGAGCAGATCATTAAACAGCAGGTGCCAGGGGAGCCAGCCTCCAGGCTGTCCACCCGCAGGGTGCAGGAAGGGAATGAACAGTCATTTCTCTGGGTGGCTATCAAATTAATTTGTTTGGACATAAATCTAAATTTTGTAAGCCAAGAATCAAAGTTATCCAGTGACTTCTGATGTATATAATGCAAATAATTGGCGTGATGCATAGATAGAGACAGGCAGGGCAATTTGGTTTTTAAAAAAATGAGCTTCACATCACAACCAAATGGCTCCAAGAGGATAGCTCAACCTTCACAACTAATTTTTGAAAGTCCTCCTCCTGTGAGAGATTGAGTTCCTCCATCCACTCCCTTTTTTTAATAAACCAATGATCTTTTATGTAATAACGTGCTTTTTTCATTTTAAGTTACTCTGAAGTGGCACAGTGGTCCAGAGTTGATGCTGTTAAGAGTGATGGTAACATTTTTGTCACAGTTCCTGTCACCTCTCAGTCTGGCTTTCCCCCCTCCTTACTTCTTCACTATAGCCTTAAATCCCTGCTGCCCCCATTAAAGTGTCTACTTGTCTCCTGAAACTCATTTATACTCTTTGTTTTTGATGTCTTCCTTGGCAACTTAATTTATATGTCTGCTATTTTTCAAACGGAGTAATACTCTATGCTTACTCTAATTTCCTGTTTTTAAAATCACAGCCTTTGGGTTTCTGTGCCTTCTACCAGTGTAAACCATTCATCTCACTCCTCTGTCAACACCCGCTTATAATTTTCAGTGGATTTCCTCAAATTTTCTTTCCATCACTCAGAATAAGATCTTTCTGTCTGTTTGACAGAAAATATTACATCTGGTGACTCTGGAGGCTGAGCTGTTTTACCCATCCTACCAGTAGCCCAGATGTCCTGCCTAGGAAGTAGTGCCTGTGTAGGGAGAATACAGAGAGGATGGCTAGCGTCTCTCCCCACGTTTCCAGTTCTCCATTCAGTATTTATTTCCATCACCCTTCGTAACTTTTTCTGTCACCCTTGCTTGCAACTTGTAAACACTTGCTTTTTCTCTCATACAGGATGTCAACAGTGGACCAGCATACTTGAAAAATATCAGCCCTTGCAAAGTGCATTATAATGTTAAGCCAATTAGGTATGAGAGGAGCTTGACATGGAATGTCCAGGATAGCATTGTTCCTAGAAGTGGACATACATAGGTGTGCATATACATTTGTGGTTCTATCAAAAGATCAGAATCAGGGAGCATCTTTTCAGCAACTTGTAAAAAGAACAACATTACTAAAGTATATATTGAAAAATTGCTTTTCCCTTGGCCAACTGGTTGCAGCTATTCAGAGATCTATGTCTAAATCAATGATGTTGAACACAAAAAAGAATGTATTTGTGAGAGAACAGAAGAAAACAGTCTGTCTGTGCACACAGAGTGAGTTTTTAAGGTTTGGTAAATTTCACAAAACACACATTATTAGTAGGTTAGCCTATTGTATTCCCTATGACCTTCTAAGTGTCTGCCTTCACACTTTTTTACATAGCCCAAGGAGCATTCCTGTTCTTTAGTCATCTGTGCTCATTCATGCTTTCAGCCATTCATTCCACAAACACTTGCTTTATGCCAGCATTGTTACAGTTTGAAATTTTGCTGATAGTAAAGCAGTAAGGGTACCAAATTGTCTGAAAAGATAGGAGCTACACCTCTTTCAGCCAGGTGCATTACACTGCCTCCCTTCTCATCTGTCTTGCAACAATGAAGTTTTGTTTTCTTACTCTGATGCCCTGGAGCACTTGATAATCTCAGGCATTCTATCACTGCTGCTGAAATCTGAAATGTATATGTGAAGTTCGGAAGCATAAACGCGGTTTATATTTCTAATCAGATAACATTTTTGAAAAAGCAGTCTGTTGGGTTCTTCATAGCACACAACACCCCTCACACAATCTTTTATGTCTATATATTTGTATTTTTAGTATATATTTGTATTTTTAGTGCTAGTCAAGTCATTATTGGGTGAATGAGTATACTGAAATTGTTATTAATTCACTAAATATCAGAGTTCTTTTCTTTTTCTGCTCTACCTTTCCTCTGCTACTTTATGTACAACTAGATGTGGAAGCTCAGAGAAAAATGATCCATCTAATGCTAGAATATGAGGCATGCCAAGAAGTGCATGTTAGTGCATTTTGCTCATCAACAAAGAAAGTCATTCAATATTCAAGATGAACTCAGCAATTGTTAGGTTTAAGTCATGGTTTCTAACCAAAAAAAAAAAAAGAATAAATTTAAGTAACTTGCATTAAATTGGAATTCTGGTAAATGCAGTTTATAGTAAAACAGCTTGAGATTTTGGATATTTGCTTTAAAAACATGGCAGGACAGTAATTGAGTAATTGCATTGGGACTGTCTACAGGATGCTCAGTGCCCTTTGAGTGTGTCCTGAAGAAAACCAGCTTTTCTGGTTTCACTGTCACAGAGGGTATACTGTGCTGAGACACATGGGAGCCAATGGACCTCATTAGGTATAATGTACACATGGTCAGTAAAGAAAAAGGACCATGTTACTTCTGTGGGACCTCTGCCGTCCATTTCTAGACTCTGAGATTCATCATCCCAAGTGGAAAAATGCTCCAGACAATGGTTGGGACTTAATTTAGACGGAACAGACCTGTTAAGCTGATTTTAACCGCAGTCTTAATCACTGGTTTATATGGTCCAAAGATGTCAAAGACAAATTTTATGGGGCATAGATGACTCTTTGACTATTCTTCAGGCTCATGCTTCCTCCTTGGCACCATCTATATGCTGTGTTAACAGAAGCCACAAACAGCTGTTCTCAATGTTATGGTTGCAGCCCTAGAGGCAGTGTAATGAGTGACAAAAGTGATATGTGTCCAATGTACTTTGCAGCTAGCGGTAACTCAACAGTAACTTGGTCCCAGTGATTTCTTCAGGAAAAGAGGGCTTCTACTGTGAATGAGAGATGATCATTTGAAGGCTTGGCCCAGGATCTAATTTTTGCACCTGGTTAGACATAAAAACCAGCACTCCTGAATTACAGCTCTTAATCAAAGAATTGAGCTTTTTGTTGTTGTTGTTGTTGTTGTTGTT
>PVHY01011267.1:0-48618 GCA_004024945.1 Uropsilus gracilis | reverse complement strand
TGCCCAGGGTACCACAGACTCAAGCAATCCCCAGCCTCAGCTTCCCAGGTAGCTGGGATTACAGGCATGCGCCACCACACCCAGCTATTTTTTGGAACTAGGTCTCACTATACGGGCCCCAGGCGGGACTCGAACCGCGATCCCTAGCCCCTGCCGCTTCATAGGCTGAAGCTTACAAGCACGAGCCACCGTGCCCGGCAATTTACCTAATATTTTTATCCCATTATATTATAATTGCTTTTACTAAGGTGAACAAGAATCCTTTTATTTCTGAAAATAATGAAGCCTTAACAAGTCTTAAATTTTGACCTATTTTGTGAGTGTTAAACTCTTATTTCTAACTCATTACTAACAAATTTTATTTTCCTGGTTTCCATGATACACATTCTTATGTCTTTACAACATTTGAAATAGCACTTTCTCAATCTTATTTCCGAATCCATTTGGTTCTTTTTGGTTCTTCAAATCATGCTGCTTCCTTAATAGTTTAACCATTTGTATAAGTCATTATTTTTAAAATAGCACTTTAACTGATTTTATGCACTCATAGTTGATAAATACCAAAGACTAATGAACCTCAATTTTGTATCTACTCTCTTAGTTTTTATGCCAATGTTGCATATATGTGTGTATAAATGTTATCCTGCATGCATACATGGAATATTCCCCATCAATTTGATTTTATATTGTTAAATAATAACACACACACACACACACACACACACACACTATTGCTATCCCAGAAGAATTTTAATGCCAGTATTTCAAAATGTAGCAATGTAGTATCATCTAGTCCGTAGGACTTTTCCTTATTGCAGTGCTCTTTACCTCAGTAAAGAATGAACTATGTTGTTACCAACATCAGAAAATCAGAAGCTACAGTGGAAGAATATATTTCTTTCATGATGTATAAAAATTAATGATGTACAAAATGATGTATAAAAATTCCGACATTGGTTTTTTCTCTATACTATAAGTTTAAGAATCAGACTAACATTTGAATATTTTCTTTGAGCACTGAAGTTACTAACTAGAATTTACATTTTTGCTAAGTCAAAGAAAGAATAATTGATGCTACATGCATTTTAAATATATATTGAAACTATTGATTATTTTTCCTTATTTTCACAATAAAATATGCTAAAGAAAATCATCAAGACCTATGACTTTGGTCACAGAATTACACAGACTAACAGAAAGTTATCTGCTTAATATAGTATAATTGTGTAGACTGTAACAACTATAAAGACTAAATCTGAAAACCCTATATAGGATTTTTTCTATGTTAATATAATACATTTATAAGAAAAAGTAAATTGGGGTAAAAGAAAATTGGGGTTAAAGAAAATTATCACTGAAGTGGGTCAGTGTTAGAATAAAGCAATAATTACAAAAGTGTCTCTTTGTAATTCTATTCTCTCTTCTGATCTTAATCTATGAATATTGAGCCCTAAAAGCATATGCAGTGTACCCTCTGTCAATAATATCCTTTTATATTGCTTCTTGGCCTTTTGGCTAAGATCAAGTGTAATACTATCCTTTTATATAATCACAGATAACACTTCCCACTGCTCTGCTCTGAAATTTGAAACTTCTCCTTCCTTTCTCTTTGCCTGATGTATACTGTTCTGAATTGCATCATCCTCTAGAAACATCTACTTCTTTGTTTGCTAACGAAAACCTACATCACCTGAATCTATTATTAATATACTCCATCACTAAGACACACCATTGCAATGTTGTTAAAAATGGAACTACGCTAGTAATAAAATTAACAATCTTTCATATACATATATATATTAAATGTATCATGGAACCACCATTAGAAAGAATGAACTATTAGAGCTCTATGTAAGAACAGTGTTAATACGAAGTTTTGAAAACAGCAGCATCCTCCAAATGTAATTTTGGTGTTAACATTGAAGAGTCAATATTTTAAGGGTTGTACTTCCCACAATACTTTGTTTCCCAGACAAAATGAAAAATGTTGGGTGTAGCCAGAGTTGATCTTACCGCAAAGAAATAAAGTGATGTATAAAATATCAAAAGCTAATTCCCCCTAAAACCAACTGGCTCTTACATTTTCTTAGCAACTATAGAGAATTTCAGAAATACTGTAGTTCTTCAGACTGAACAAATATTCAGTGTCACTGCAGACTTTCATATGAAAAACTTCATTATTAGAGTACCACAGTTGAAATAGGAAATTAATGAGATCATGATTGCAGCAATCAATTATTGTTTATTTATGTAAAAGAATAACTGATGACCTAACTCCAGAAATAATTTTCTCTTGATATAGTTATTGCATACTCATGGAAGCATTTGGAGAAAATGTAACAGTACCACCTAATAGATAAGAAAATGTATTATCTAAGGGATTATTATAAGACCCATATGCTTCATTAACTCCATTAAAGAAAGAAAATGTCAAATGTCAAAATAAAGAAAATGTCAAAAATTATTTGGAGAAAAATAACAAACTAAAATCTCTAAAATGAAATTCTGTACTCATTTAAGAAAGCTTCTATAATCATATAATATGGTCGTTAATTTATAATAAAGGTATAGGAAGAGACAATAATGATGAAATCTACCAGTACCATGATGTTTTATTATGACTATGTAGTATAATTTGAAGTCTAGGATTATAATACCTCCATTCTTTTTTTGTTCATGAGTATTTTCAAAATCCGAGGTCTTTTGCTATTCCAGATGAATTTTAACAATTTTTTTCTTTATCTTTAAAAAAAGTTATTGGAATTTTTATTGGGATTGCATTGGATCTGTAGATTTCTTTTGGTAGGATAGCCACTTTATAATATTGATTCTTCCAATCCATGAAATTGGAATGTCTTTCCATTTTTTTACATCTTCTATTTTTTTAAGAGTTCTTTGTAGTTTTCTTTGTATAGATTTCTTCACTTTTTTTTTAAAGGTTTATTCCCAGGTATTTAATTCAGTGGTGTAATGGAAAATGGGGTGTTTTTTGTTTTAATTTCTTCTTATTCTGACTGATTTTCTGCATATAACAAAGCCACTGATTTCTGTATGTTGATTTTATACTCAGCTACCTTACTAAACATTTTTATTATTTCAATTAGTTTTTTTATGGATTTTTTTGGGGAGGTTTCTACATAGAGTATCATGTCATCTGCACATATAATGATAGTTTCATTTTTTCTTCCCCTATATAAATTCCTTTTTACCTTTTTTTTTTTTTCACCTTATTGCCCTAAGTAGAAGAACTTCCAGTACTATGTTGAAAGCGGAATAGAATTGAGAGTCCAGAGATAAAACCACACACATATGGTCAACTAGTCTTTGACAAATGAGCAAAAAAAAAAATAATAATAAAGAAATACATTGGAGCAAGGAAATAATAAACCAAGACAACTCCCTCACACCTTGCACAGAAAGCAGCTCAAAATGAATAGACTTGAATGTAAGAATTAGAACCATAAAATACTTAGAGGAAAAATTGCACAAAACCCTTCCTTACTTACAATTCAGAAATCCATTTTAGGACATATCTACAGCTGGCAAAAAAAATAAAGTAAAACATAGACAACTGGGACTGTGTCAAACTAAAAAATGACTGCAAAAGAGACAGCAAGGAAAACAATGACACCCAGCTGAGTGGGGTAAAATTTTTGCTCTCCCTGAAAATGACATGGGTATGATAACAAAGATATACAAAGTACTCACACAACTTAACAAAAGTGAAACCAAAAAAATTAAAAATGGGGCTAAGAACTAAAATGATACTTCCTCAAGGTGGAAATGCAGAAAGCCAAGAGACATATGAAAAAATGTTCCATATCACTAATAATCAGGAAATGCAAATCAAAACCACACTGAGATACCATCTTTCACTGGTAAGAATGGCCCCTATATAAAACAAACAAACAAACAAACAAACAAACAAACAAAAACAAACAAACAAAAAACAGGCAACAAGTGTTCTTACACTGCTGGTGGGAATACAAACTGGTCCAGCCACAATGGAAGGCTGTGTAGAGGATCCTCAAACAACTGAAAGTCAAACTACCTTTTGATCCAGCAATCCCACTACTGGGAATCTACCCAAATGACACAAAATCATTAAGGAAAAAGAACAACTGTATGTGCATTCTTATTGCAGCACTGTTTACAGTTGCCAAGATATGGAACAACCCAAATGGCCCCAAACTGATGAATGGCTGAAAAAGATGTCCTATATGTACACAATGGGATATTATGCATCAACCAAAGAAGAAAAACTTACATCATTTGCAGAAACATGGATGGAGCTAGAAGAAATCGTGTTAGTGGAAATAAGCTAGAAAGGAAGGATAAATATTGGATGGTTTCGCTTATATGAGGGATATAGGAAAAAACAAACAGACCAGAAAAAATTTAAAACTGTCAACAGAACTGAGCCATAGAGCAAAAGATATATACTAGTACTAGAAGACTAGAACTTTCTTAGACCATTAATCAAAATTATTTATCCGAACATTGTGGAAAACTGTTGAGGTTAAGTATATTTTCCAGGCAGGCAGCTCAAAGAAATAGTCCATTTTGAGGCTATCTAATTTAATGATACTCTAAGGACTAAGTGAAAGACTTGATTAATTAAAGGGAGAAGATAGTGCTTATTTAAGGAATTCTTTCCTGTTGGCACAGACGCTTTAGAAAACTTCAGTCTTTTAATTTTTTTTCAAGTTTCAAATTAGTCACAATATAAATCCAATGACATAATTTGCTGAGAACATTTTGGAGGAATTATAGTACAACCATTATAAATTTTTCTCCAACTTTGAGGAATAATTGACAATTTTAATTATATGTATTTAAGCGTAAATAATAATTCCTTGAGATATATATGTACTTTGTGAAATAATTACTAATTCAAGATAATTATATATTCATTGCTTCAGTTAGCTATTACTACTTTTGGTGTAGTGAGAATGCTTAAGATTTATTCTCAACTCTCCACTACTCAAGACTTAACAACTCTAGTTGTCATGCTATCCATTATATACTCAGAACTTAACCTTCCAATAGTGCAGTTTGTTCCTTGATAGATATTTCTGATTTTCCTCTCCCCTATCCCTTGATAACCATATGCTATCATCAGTTCCTAAGATCAGCTATCTTATTTCCTTTTTAGTTTCCACATACAAGTGATACAATTTAGTATTTATATCTCTGTGTTTGGCTCTTTTCAGTCAAATACAAATCACAGTTCATATTGCTTCAAGTGGCAGGCTTTCTTATTTTTTCACTGTTGAATAATATCCCAGAGTGTGTATTATGTATTATGTGATATAAAATTATAGCTCAAGAGGACTGTGAAACTTTAATAAAAGAATCACATCTTGTTAAAATTGCATGTTCAATGTATACTCACTAAAATTTAGAAATAATAAAATACATTAGATTGATATTAAACTCAGCAATCAAAATATAATTTATATTAAGGTTAGTATATATGAAACATATGAGGAAAGGTATGTCAATGAATCCCCATCAAACTCTTATAAAATAGTAAAACATTCTTGTCATTTTCAGCTAAGGTTTCTGGCACATATACCATGCCTTCATTCTGTGGAGTTACACAGACGCAAGTAGTAAGTAATGTCTTTGTTTACATTTGTTTGGTGTATATAATTCAGACTCTTCCGTGAAATATTTCTACTTTCAGAGTATAAAACTTTCTGGTCATTTAAAACATATTTATTTTTTAATGTCTGTAACTAATTACCACAAATTTAGTAGTTTGAATCAAAATTAATTGATTATCTTGCAGTTCTGGAACTTGGGAGTCTGAAATGGGTTTCGCAAGCATAAAACCAAGGCTATTGAAGAATTGCATTTCTTCTGGGCTTCTAGGGAAAATGTTTTTCTTACCTATACCAGCATCGAAATACTGCATACATGCTTGGCTCATGATTATATCATTCTGTTGTTTACTTTCTCCCTCATGTCTGCTCTGACATTTTTGCCTAGGAACACAAGGAACTCATGTGTGATTACATTGTTTTCACTCAGATTATCCAAGATAACGCTCCCATCAATAATTCTTAAAATCTTCAAAGTCCTTTTTACCAGGAAAGGTGATATATTTTCATGTCTTTAAATAAAAGCTAGGTATCTTTGTAGGGTCCATTATTCTGCCTTCCTCTTCAAGGGTGAGCAAAATCTTGTTCTAGTAACACATATCAGTTGAAGTAGGAAGCAAACCTTACTGTAATCCAAAATCCTTTCTCCCCCAAATTAACTCCTGTTTGCATTACAGAGCAGTAAGAAACCATATTTTCTATATTTTATATTTTTTTCTGCCCTGATAAGTGAGTTTTTGCATGCTTGATTTTTATTCCTCCTATACCAGAACAGAGGAAAGGGATTATAATTAACTGGAAAATTCTTCACTCCCATTTTCATGATTTGTTCCTGACTCAATTGGTATTTAAAGACAATTCTTTCTTTTGGAGCAGTTCTGTGAATCATTCCAATTTTATCTTGTTGAGAACATGCCATTTTATAAAATAATATGGAAAGTGTGCTTTTCATGGTATGACTGCTTTTAGGTTTTCCTTCAATTTCAGGAATTCCAATTTTGTTGTTTAATTGGGTTATACTACACCACTACCTAGCATTTTGAACAGAATTTAAAATGGATACAGAACAATTTTCTCTTCTGTGGTATTGTGCAAAGTCTGTAATATTCAATAATAGCCATAAGATAGATTTACATATTGCATAGACAATATAAATGTTTATGTGTGTATTTATTATATATATATATGAATATTCATGGTAGTGATAGTACCCAATGCACAATCATTTACTCCTTCTGAAATGCCTTTTTATATAGTTATTCAAAATAATACTTAGTCTTGAGACTCTCCAAGGTTATATTAATCATATTAATCATCAGCTTACTGGTGATTCATTGTTTAATAATGACTAATGGATTATAAATAATATGTTTTAGTATTTCTACTTCAGTAGGAATAGTAACTATTATTAAACCATACTGCAACTCTCTGATATTTAAAAGCATGTAATCTCATTTCTATATCTTTAAGCACACAAAACCAGTTCAAACAACTTTTTGATTCTCAACTTCATTCATATTTTCTTTACTTAACAATATCCTTAGGTAGACTCACAAAAAGATGTTTTATAAAATGACCTCATTACTCAATGCAATTTCTAGTATGATATAAAATATACCCATAATATCAATTCAGAGGGAGAGCAATAGTTTTAAACAATCTTTCATTTTGGTCCTGTAGCTATATTTCCATTTTTATGGCCTAATTTTGCCAGATTTTCCTAAGTATCTACCATACATTTTAATCCTAAAAAAATACAGATTATGTTGTTTACATTGTTTTTTATGGACATACATAATTTAATAATGCTTATAAAATACCATAGAAGCAGGGATTTGTACTATAAATTTCAAAGAATTCATATATCTCAACTGTGTCTATTTATAGTCCCCATTATTCTAGGCACCCATAATGTGCTCAGTGATGATTAATTTAAAACTTCATTTTTAGTTTGATTGATTATTATAATAGCAATTGAATAATTAGGAAGATATAAGAACATCTATTATGTTTCACCTATTCTATAGTGCATCAATGAATAAATCTGTTAAGTATGAAAGTTGCTACTGCAGAATAATGTAGACTCGAACATATCTTCTCATAATATGCTTTCATAAGACTGTTCACTGGTAATAGGACATGATAATACCTTCATAATTTTTCTTTATTTTGGAGTGCCTTTTTGTTATTTGCTGTTTTCTCTATCATTGGAAAAAGTGAGGCTTAACATGCCCTAGAAATAGCACTGAAAATATCAATTATATAGATAATCATGCATTTATTGATCTTTCAGTATCTTTACATATTTGAAAAATGTCTTAATGACATTCATTCTTATATATGTCCTAGAATATTTTTGTAACCCCTGAAGTTACAAGTTCAGATTGTAAAACTCAAAAAACATTAATTCTATTTATTTTATTTGAATCATAGGTACATTTAAAATATATATATATATATATATGTTACACAGCATTTTTATCCCTGGGAGGATAAAAATCCTCCCTCACCACTCCAGCTGAATCATAGATAATTTTAATAGTCAACTATTTGTTTATATAGGATTTTTATATACTTAAAATCACATCAACATTTTTAAAGAATTTTTATGTGGACTAAAGTACCAGTTCATATTTTAAAGTTTTCATTAAATGTATTGCCTTTGAGAACACATATTTTTAAACTTAAGCACATTGGAATTGAAATTAATGATAACTTGTTAGTAAATAATGTAAGATTCATAGGGATATTGATGAAGCTATATTGCATATTAATATTGAGAATTCTAGTGTATCATACATTAACTTTTTTATTTCACATATATTAGCAATGGAATGGAAAACTTTTAACAAGAAGTATAAATAGGAATCTTTATGTGAAGTCTGGATATATGTTTGAAATATTTTGTGCATTATATACGTTGTTTTGGTTTGTTTTTGCAAGTTATTTTTTAATTATTATTGGGGTAGCATAAATTATAATGTTGTTTGTGTTTTTTAAGTATAGGATACCCCCTTTAAGATGTTTCCACTCTCCCTATCCATAATACAATCTATAGTCCAGCACCATAATCCATGACATCCCTTCCCCACTTTGTTCTTCTTTGCCTCTCCCCACTCATCTTTTGTTAGCTTCCTGTGGTGTTTAGCTTTCTCTGATCCTCTGTTTGATTTCTCTGTGTTACATATATTAGTGACACAATTCAATATTTGTCTTTCTAACTTATTTCTCTTTATGCCTTCCAGTAAGAATTTGTAATTTTTGATAGTTCAGTAGAATTTTACCATATACTGGATAGTGTTCTATATATAGATAAACCGCCTTCTCTGTGCTGCAATGGATATGGGAGTGCATATTTCCTTTTGATTCAGTGATTTTTGTATTCCTCAGGTAGATATCTAGGTGTGAAATTTTTGTTTTCTACATTAGATCTATTTTTAATAAAACTCATGTTGAGAAATACTGTTTTCCATAGGTGCTAGACAAGTCTACATCCCCATCAACAGTGTAAGATGACTTCTTTGTCTGTTAATCTCTCCAGTAATTGTTATACAATTACTGTATAACTGTACTGTACATTACTGTACAAATACATTTGGGTTATTTTCACAGGAATGAGGTGGCATCTCATTGTGGTATTAACCTATATTTCCCTGATGGTAAATGATGATAAACTTTATTTCATGCGCCTATTGGCTATCTTATATCTTTGCACAAGAAACTATTGCGCTCCTGTTTGGATTTTTTGTTTGGATTGATTTATTTTTTTGTTTGGAATGATTTATTTTTGTTGGTTTTATGAGTTCTTTCTAGGTAATGGATGTTGGCCAGATGTATGAAATACATATATCCCCTCTATCTAGTAAGCTTTTTATTTGGTTATGACTCCTTCCATTGTGCCGAAGCTTTTTAGTTTTAGTTACTTAAGTCTTCATTTTCCTTGCTTCTGGCAATAAATCCACCAAGACATCACCAATGACTATGCCATGGAGTATTTTGCCTATGCTTTCTTTTCTATAGTCTTAGTTTAGATCTTATATATATAGTTTGAAGTCTAGGAGTGTTTTTTTTTTTTTAATTTTTCCTCATTTTTTAATTAAGATTGTTTTGACTACTTGGGATCTTTTGTGGTTTCATATGAATTTCAGTTTATATTCATATGAATTTCAGTTTATAATTTCACAAATAGTTTCACCTAATAAAGTAAAATTCTTCTTATTATAGGAAATCTAAATAGCAAAGATATTTTAAGTGAGTTCTTAAAAAATGATACCTATACTTCACAGTTTTCTATACTATGTAAAATTATGTACACAACATTTTTTTGAAACTATAATTTTTATTAAGCATCAGTCTACTATATTTCAGTTTATTGCTGATTTTGATAAGTACATCACATCTGTCTATTTTCAAGTGATTCAGATAAATTTTCCTCAACCTTAGTAATCAATTTTTCATCTTATGACACTCAGAAAGAAAAAGTAATCAGAAGAGGGTTCTCTCAAATTCTCACTCTTAAATCTACCTATGTACCTAGCATTATATCTAGTTATTGTTCATTTTTTGCTAAAAAATTAAAAATAAATAAAGAATACTTTTAAAAGTAAAAAAAAAAAACCTGTTGTGTTTACATTCAACATCACTCTCCTTTTCTCTGAGAATTACATAGATTCATTAGTGTTCACTTTCTTATGTCTCACTGTGTTCATTCCACCAATCTACCATAGTTTTCTTCATCAGTTACCAGAGAACTCTATGATTCAGACCCCAATTGTTAATTTTCTACTCTTAACTTATGCAAAGACTGTACAACAATTGACTCATATTTGTTTTCAAAAAACTTTTGGTTCTTCTTTCTTTTTAATGATAGAGTTCTTTTACTTGGTTTCTAAAATGCCATGTTCTCCATTTTCGCTTTTATGTGATGGTTGCTTCTCTGTGCTATTTTTCTGTTCTTTGCCATCTTTTTAATGCAAAATAGATTTAATGTTCAAAATTCTTTTCACAATGTATATTCTCGTATTTATTCTTTGTTCACAGTATTTTAAATATCATTTCTTGTTGATGACTTCTATAATTTCTGAACTTAACAAAAAGCATGTAGAATAACTACTTATATAAAATGTTTCACAGATACTACAGAGTTGACTATTCAAAAGCAATCTTGTTATCTTTTTATCAAATATATTCTTACCAATGTATTCTTAATCTCAGGGTATGAGATTTAGTTAAATTTAGTTTCAATTGGTTATTGCTATGTAATAAATACATGTAGAGTACCAGAGAACAATGAGCATCTGTTTTTCACATTTTGCTGTTTCTTTGGGCATCTGTATTGATTACGGTTAGACTTGACTGAATAATTCTAATTAACTATGCATAACTAGAATTACTATGAATGTCAATCATCCACCTGGGACTGTAGGTTATGTAGAGAATGACTTTCTATTGGCAATTATATCATCAAAATGATGTTCAAATTAGGTTAAACACTTTAAAACCTAGTCTTAGAATGAGTCAAGGACAGTAGCACCTGGCTTATCCCAATTTATGAAAGAACCTTAGTTATAGGACAAAAGTGTGACTACATTTGATAACATGTTTATGATTCTGAGAACATATTTTGCTTTCTTTAGGACCACTGGTTTTTAACATTGAAACAAACAAACAACAACAACAAAAAACCCAGCTTTCTTCAGAAACTTGTGAAGGAAGAGAAAGAATGGAAAGTGAGTGATATTACTATAATGGCCTAAATCTGAATCTGTGAGAAAGTAAACCGAGAATTTCTGAAAAGCTGAGTGCAATAATGCCGTTAAGCACACACATGTCACCAGAGTAAGAATCTTTCAAGATTATTGTTTTTAAAGGCCTTTGTATGAAAATACTCGAGATCTAGGCATCAGAAATAAAACAAATCAAATGAAAAGCCTTACCAGGATTTCAGCCTAGTTTTTATACAGTTTAGTTTTTAATTGATTTGCCATACTTGAACCACTCTAGTCTTTCTAGTGAAATGAAAAAGCGATCTTCTTATTATAGAAATAATAATGAATAATATCTACTTGTTCAGTGAACAGGTCTCAATCAAATTTCTAGGTGGCAAAACGAGAGTGAATTACCAAAATGATTTTTTAAAAAATAGATAATAGAAACAGAACCAGAGATGCTCCAAGTACTAGAAGTAGGAGATGATGGTTACTAAATAATTTATATTATATATATAAATATATATAAATGAATTATATGAATTATATATATATGTATATATAATATACATATATACATATATGTGTATACATATATATACATATATATATATACATATATATATAAAATTCAAGGTCCTCACTGTGGAAAAAAGTTACAAGAAATTTACCAAAGAATAATTTACCAATTGGTTTGAAGTTATAAAGCCATGTAAGAATTATAGAAGAGAAGAATATCAGTAATTAAGAAAACAATACATCTTGGCAGACATAGTGGTAAGATATGGCTTGGAATTAAAATAAAGAAAAAATAATAATCAACTGAGCAGTTAATATAAGCAACATGTCTAATATAAAAATAACTGTGGTCCTACACAGAAAGTGAGAAATGAAGCAGTACTTTTTTTAGAAATATAAAGGGAAAGCAAAACTGGTTGCATCACATCCAACCTTCTAAAACTCCTGGGAACAGGTAAAATTATAAAATGTGCTATAAATAAATGTTCTATTCAAAGAAACAATAATGAGGCTAATGAATAAATTGTTAGGACAAAGAATTGTACAGAAATAAAATAGAATTGTATCACTTAAACAGAAAGAATGTAGTCATCAATTTAAAATCTTATATGCAAAAAATAATTTCTAAAGAATGTTTCATTCAGACAGATTTATCTATAGAGTTTAGAAATGCCAATCAAAACTTTAACAGATTTCATGAACATTCAAAAGCTGTTTTAAATTTTAATTGGAAATCTAAAGTTCCAAATGTATCTAAAACAATATTGAAGAGAAAAAAACAAAATGTAAGCCTAAAAATGTCATATATAAAGGTATATTCCTAAATTTTTAGTTTAAGGCAATGTAAAACTGGTAAAGACACAGATGAATCAAATAGAATAAGTAATTTATAAGAAGAATCACATTTACATGATCCTTTATTTCATAAAATATTTTATTTGTCATACAATTTGGAAAGAAGGTGCTTTGAGTAACTGGTCTTCCATCAATTAAATGTCTATCTTTAAAAAATGTGAATTCATCCCTATTTCACATGATATAAAAAGGCAAGTAGAGCAAAATTTAGAATCAAAGGAAAACTTGTCAGTATTACTAGTGATAGTATAACTATAAGGTTCAGAAGTTCCATAAATGACTTCTTGACTAGCTATAGACAAATATATATACCTAAACAAGATGCAAATAATAATTGTAGTGACATTAAAATAATAACCATTACTAAAGAGATTAGTCAGACTGCACTTTAAAATAACATATATTCTAAAAGATATATTTCACAAATTTCCAATTCAAGCTATATATTTGGAAATATTGATACAGAAGAATGAAAAGTAAAACTTACCAGTGTACACTGAAAAATATAAGCTGATCTCTTAGTGCTTTATTTGATAGTGGAGGGGATCTCCAGATGATCCTTGAATTTCTGACTCCAAGGATAGTGGGACCATTCTCAGTGATAGAGAAGAAAAACAAATGAAAAGGTATAAGAAAGAGGACAGTGATGTCTCCAATTTGAGCATTGCATGATCCATCTTTTCATTTGCTAAATACATCTACACTACTTTTCTATGGGAAAAATTATTTTCATATGTGAGATTATGTTCAAATAATACAATTGCGAGCATATGGCTTTTAATGGAAGATTTTGAAGAATTATGAGGAAAAACTGCTCTTTAAGTGTCTTATGTTGGGTAGTGTGAAGAACCAAATAATAAAATTATAAAAGGCAGTAAACTTCTGAATCTTGTCAGAAATATGGAACAGGTGACTAATATAGCACAAGTGTGATATAAATCAGTAAAACTGCTTTAGGACAACTATGTAGCAATACTTACAGAAGCTGGATCCATGTTAATTTATTCATGAAAGTTGTATGCTAGAATGATTTTACTAGTACCCTTTGCATTATCTCAAACAGGAAACTTCACAACTGTCAGAAAATAATCTGAGAAAAAAGTTTTATTATATTCATAAGAGGAATACTATGCAAGACAGACTGAGAACTCTAGAACTGTTTGCAACACTAAATCTAAATCTCACAATCTGTGTTAAAATAATGACTTAAGAATAATTTCTGCACAATTCTATTTGTGTGGAAAATTCAGATAAAAATATAAATTTTTAAATGTCATGACAATTAACTTTGGGGAAATTACTGACTATAAAAGGAACAAGAATGTGGTTCCTGGAGCACTGCTAACTCTTTTATTAATATGTCTATGAATAACATGGATGTTATATGTCTGCTGATGACATAATTTTTTTCAGTTTGGAAATATTATATACATATATATGTTTATATTCCAGTAGTGTACTTTAATATCAGTAGAAAAATTTCAAAACTAAGCAAAAATATGTATTCACATATTTTTGGGTACTTCAACTAGATGTTTGTTGAAAGAAATACACATCCTTTTCTATTTCATATTTATCTCTCAGTTGTCAGTAGAAGTCTTATAATCAATCCTCAATGGATGCTTATTTAACACCTTTTGAAATTTCATATGAGTGGAGTCTTTTGAAAATAATAGATGTGGGTTGTTATTTTTTTTGGTCTTTTGAACAAATAATTATACATTATTATGATATACTTTGAAAATAAATAATCTTAATGTAACTGTTATTTTCTACTTGAAAAATACCATCCATCATCTCTTTTGGTCATTCAGTTGATTTAACACTGTCAACAAATGGTTCCAAGGTATTGTATTGTAAATGGATGAAAATAGGGGCTACAAAACCTTATTTACTACATGCATCTAATTTTTCTTCTTTTAAGAGATTTCCATTTCTGTCAAACAAGAATGCAAGATAGAATCACCTTGAAATAAGTTCATCTCTCTTTAATATCACTTTTCATCTGTAAATTAATACAAATGGAATTGCTTGCTTATCATTTCATAGAACTAGCACGAACTGCAATGAAACCTGTCTTCATTGCAGTCATTTGCTCAAGGAACCCTGCAACAACAGTTTGTGAATGTTTTTATAAATGTTGCTATATTTTTGACCTATACAGGACCCCAAGTTTAAGTCATTTGAGTCATCTGACTTTTATTTCCACAGCCTTTGGGTAGTTTTATTTTTTAATTCTATTATCACTAAGTAAAGTGACAAATACTTATTTTAGAGTCATAGAAATAGAACATATGTGACTTCCCTATAAATTCTAAATTTATAGTACCTGCCTTGTGTTCAAATTTCTTATCCTGTTCTTGCTCTACTTATTTTAATTATGTTTTTCTCAACATTTATCCACTACCTATACATCTAAATTAGATGTATTTTATCTCCTCTCCTCTGGTAAAACTTAAATTTATTTAAGACAACAATAGTTATCCTATTTTGTCCTCTTCTTTGTCCCCGGTATTTTTGACATGTATTTCTTATAATCAACATTCAGCAAATGCTTTTGAGTGAACTGAATTTGAATGAACTACATACAATTTTATAGGTTAAGATTAGCAATTAGAATAGCTAACTATTTCCTCAGGTTAGCAATCAGAATAGCTATTTTCTCTGTTAACTTTTTGTGAAACATTAGTTGTAATGTTTCATATTTATTATTTGCTGTCTTTTAAGATAATTTTTGTTCAAATAACATTGCATTATAATTTATATAAGTTTCAGGTGTGCATATTAAAAATCAACATCTGTAAATACCATTTTATTTTACCATCATGTTCCAAATGTTTTCACCGTCCATTGTCCCCTCTTCCCTGAATTACCAACCACCCTATTCTCTATTTGCTGATAACTGCTAACTTGGTTTTATAGTCTGAAAGTTTATTTTTTGATTTTTAGATTGGTACATTTGTTTTATATCTATGTATGCCACACATATATGAACTCATATAATATTTGTCTTTTTCTCTCTGACTTCACCACGCATAAAACACTTTATAAACTGCTTTAAATTCTTCCTTGTAATTACTGTTTTCAAAGGAATATGACATTCACTAACAGGTGCTCTATTTTATGACTGGCTCTAGATGCAGTACAAGATTTAATTCATAAAAAGTTCCCCCAAATAGGTATAGAATCAATAAACATGGTATCCCTGTGTTAGACAACCTCTAAGTATTCTTTGCAACTATAATCTCAAATCCTGTTCATAATGGATTACCTACTAATATCAAGGTTTTGGAGACACAGAGACTTTGTGATTCTGTTAAGTATACAAACATATAGTGAAGGTATGAAAAATTATTAGAAGAAACAGAATATTGATTTCAAGAATAAAATTTTAAGCAGTTATAATACCTATATTTTGATCTGATCTTTAAATATATATTCTAAATATGTACTTAAATTTATTTCACTCTATAAAGTTGGATTTCTTCATAATACAAAATAAACAAGATCATTGACCTATGTATTTAAATTTTATCAAGGGGAAATGGACAATAAATAGTAAGTCTAATAAACAACTAAATTATAAGCTTTAGTTAAAATTATGTCATTTGGTAAAAGACCAGATGAATATACTGGATAAATATTGTGGTCTGAAAATAGCTTTATCCAAGTCATAAGCCAGGAATCTGTGAATATGACCTTATTTGGCAAAAGGGTCTTTTTTTAGTAATTAAGTCAGGGATTGCAAGTTAAAATCATCCTATATTTAGGAAGGACATAAATATGATAGGATTTTACAATATGAGGAAGGCAGAGGGATATTTGAGCCATAAGGATACACAAAATTGCAAGTTGTATGAAGATAGAAGGAGAAATTGGCATTAACCAGTCATAAACCAAGAACTTCCTTAAGTTCCCATAAATTATGAAGCAAGGAAGTGTAGTCAAAGGGAATTCAAACCACCAACACTTTGTTTAGACTACTGTCATTGACTGGAAGGTAGACAAGTAAAGTGGGAATTAGAATTGATTCAATAAACACTGGGATAATGGAGAGGGATGAATGACAAATGAAAAGTTATGTTTCTTTCAAGGAGGTATTTACAAATGTTCATGTAGTTTTGGCTACGTGGGATGAGAATCTTCTGTGGTCAAAACCACTGTCAGAATAAGTAAGCCCAACGTCTGTGACTTCCTATACACAGGCAGAAAACCCAGTACTGATCAAAGAGATATCCAGCCAGCATTTCTAGTCCTCTAAGATAGGGTTCACTCTCCCCTCATTGTAGGAGAGATGGAGTAGAAACAAAATAATTGACAGATTTAAGTTCCTAAGAGGTAGGGTGAATATAGATTTTGATTGGGGAACATTTAGCTTTTAACCATTTTGAGATATGCTTAACATGAAATAAAGTTTTCATATAATATATTGTAGGGTGTGTTTAGGCTTATGTATATACCTGTGAAACCATCACCACAAACAAGATAATGAATATATACAAGAATCAAAAACATCCTTATATCCTTTCTAATCCTTTGTCCACAGTTCTTTCTTATCTGCTTTCCTGCAACTCACAAGAAACAAAGCATTTTCTAGAATTTCAAAAGACCAGACTCACATGGTGTATGTTGATTTGATCAGGCTTTTCCCTTTACTAGCCTGTATAACCAGCACCTGTGATATTGCACCCTACCAATGATTGTGTATTTTCCTGGGTTGGGGAAGAAGGATAAAAGGATAAAAGAGCAGTGTCACCTAGGGTGATGTGGTATCTGTGTAACTTCTAGAACAAATAAAGACCCTTCCAAGAACCTTTTGCTTGTGCTACAACTAGTGTCACAATTAGACTGCTTACATGACTTATGGTATATAATTTTTGGGGAGTGAGAACTCTGGCCTTTTTCACTAATAGTTATTTTGACACCAATCTATTTTGTGGTGTGATATAATAGTTGTTTATTTTGTTTTGTAAATATTATATTTTATGGATGGGCTAAATGACTTGTCAAGATTTTTGCCCTTCCACCATTAGCCTTGATGACCAGCACTGCAGGTGTTCTATCTGCCCCATGATTCTACACACCTGGGGCCCATGGGTTATTCATATGCAAGTGGGCACCCCTAGACCTAGGAGAAAGGGATAGAAGGCTGCTGTGGCCTTGAGAGCAAGGGGGGATTAAATAGCTATTTTTTGAAGGTGGTTTTTCCCATTCACTATTAAAAATCCTATGAAGGGCTCCCACATTCTTCTTAAACTATATAACCAGTGATGAACCTACCAGATTGGGATGGTTGCAAAACATCATAATTAATTTTTTTTTATTAATTTGGCAGTTAGTGAATGTTTGGGTCATTTGCAATTTGGGACTCTTAGAAATAAAGCTTCTGTGATTTTTACAAATTCAGTAATAATTGATAATTGCAAAAAATAGTTATAATTGCATACTTTATGATGCAAATTCAGTAATAATGGAATAATTGACAAAAATAGTTTGTTTTGTTTTAAAACCACCACCATTTTTTTGTAATTTACTATGCAGCCCTAACAACCACATGTGTTAAGAGTCTGATGAAATTCAACCTGAGTATTAATTTAAATTTGGGAGCCCAAAAAATCAGTAATGTCTTTGGAATGAACTTAAAATACATTAATCTGGACAGGACAAGTGCAAAATAAATAATGAAGAAATGCTGAGTAGTGGAAATTTTATGGTAACTCTCAAAAAAAACATAAATTAGCATATTAAAATAATATACCTATCAGGTATTGAAATGGTCTGATTTTGAGCCAATTCACTTAGTTATGTGATCTCAGTCATGCTACTCTATGTCACATTCTCTTATTTGTAATGTGGGAGTAATGGTAAGATCATTAGAGAGAGTACTTGAGTTCCAATAATATTTAAAACATCACCTGAAAATCTGTAAGAGTTAGTTGTTATCTTACAAGGAAGAGAAATTTTTTTAAATGAATGGAATTTGGTAATTATGTGAGTATGACCTAAAGGTATTAGCTCCTTCTGGGGACATGGAAAGAGAAAGGATAGCTGTTTTGTACAATGCAGTCTCTCTGTGTATCTAGAGATAATGGTATATGTCTCACTAGGGAAAAATATAAAAGGATTGAAGCCTGAGGTAGAAGGAAAAGGTTTAATTTACAAATTGATCAACATTATTCTCATGACATTTGATAAGTAAGACAGGTAGTTTATTTTATTAATTGAGCATAGCACCTCCTTTTGCTGCAGTGTCTTAGACTTTGTCAATGGTAATATCAATACCTCCTAAGAAAAGGTGGAGCATTAAATGAAGTGTTAGGAAAATTCTTCCACAGGCTACTTGTAAATTAGATATTCCTGAAACTAGATCATCTTTCCAAATACTGGTGTGGATTGCTGGGGATTGCAGAGCTCTGAAGAAAAATGAGGTAGTGATTAACACATCTTTGATAATTGTTCTATGCCAGACTGTTCTAATTTGCTTACTTAAACTTCCTGCTGCTTCTTCCTGCCAACTCTCATCAGTGTCTCAACAGGGCAAAGTTCTGCTGACTAGGCTTCTAGGCTGTAAGTTCTACTGTTCTTCAAGGGTGTGAGACTCCCTTAGAACTTTGTTAGAAGCCAAGAGAGGAGCTAGAGGGTGGCATTGCCCATCCACCCATTATATTTGTTCCAGGATTCTTTAGTACAGCTTATGTCTCCTTCCCTACTGTGAGGGAATAGATTTCATTCAAAGCAACAAGAACAATCAGAATTACCTTTGACAGATTCTTAATATTTTAGAAGCAAGGATCTCAGTGTTCCCATTCATTTCAGTTGACATTGTTTCTGTCTTTAGGAGATTTTAAATATGCTTCTCAAGTGTTTGCATATGAGGTGGAGAAAAATGGGATAATTTTCTGGTCTATCCCATTGTTCATCTGCCAGTCTTGTCAAATCATTTGAGAATGTAGAAGAGGAAATTATTCTCACACTAAGGAAAAGAGGCTTCACTGTCAAATTAATTACCAGATGCAAACTTTTTTACTTACAAATGATTTTCTGGAGTCAATTAATTAATTATTTTTAGTTTATTTCACAATGTGTCTTGAAAATAGGATTAGAAAACAATGGCCAGAGAACACAAGATCACAGGTCACTCAGTAGGAATATTATAAGAGTTCCTTGCTATGATCACAATGATTTGATTATGTCAATAAATGTCCACTAACTACATAAAGGTTAATCAATATAGCTATTGAAGAAAATAATTCTATATGCTATTATCATCATACAGTTGTCTTATTGTCACTTTATTATGTAGTAAGTCAGATATGCTCCAGATAAAGAAAATGGCATATTGGAAGCATTTTGTACACCAGGCAAATAACTTTTATCATCATAATTGTTACATTTGCCAAGATAAAATGATTATAGTAGTAAATTCTACCCCTGTAAAAAACAACTTACAAACTAACATATATCTTCATTATTTGACTCATATATATGTATACATATACATATGTACAAATGTATATTCATAGTTACAAATATGTAAATTATTTTATAGCTATCACCTTCAAAAGAAAACAGCACAAAAACTCCTCTAAAGACGTCACAGTGATCTAAGAATTGGTATCAATATAGAGAAATATTACCAAACTTTGGATTCACATTATTCTTAATATATCATCTCTTTTATTTAGTTGATTTGTGAATTGAAATAAGACATTTAGCCTCATTTAATCACAGCATCTTATTAAAAAAGGTAAGATGATTAATACATGCCTTGGAGATTACTGGTAGGATTAAATATGATAATTAAAATGTAAAATATGTATTAAGACTATTCCAGAGATGCTTATAAGTTAACCCTTGTTTAATTAATTGTTTAAATTTTGCCCAATAGACTATGCTATCAGTATTTCTACTCTATGACCATTGTCTTGTACATTTTGTAATATATATTATCATTTATGCAACTATAAGGAATAGCTAAAATGAGATTTTTAAATGTAGTAACTACAAAATGACTGCAAATAAATATAACTACAAAACTAAATATAATGAATACAAAATAACTACAAAATAAATATAATAACTTGTTTCCAAGTATATATGTTATTCTCCATAAGAAAAATCAATACAAAAATACTGAATTACTGAAATTATTTTACAAATAGTGGAGTATGAAAAATTTAAATGTTTCTGAAAATAACAGCTTACTTCAGAAAATTAGTGAAGATAATAGGAAAAAATCTGATGAACAAATGAATAACATTATAGGTTTTCTCTGCACAAGCTTAATTTATTGGTTCTCTACTTTTGTTCAATATTTGCATTCAGTGAGTCTCTTTTTATCACCTTTGAATACTCTAGACTAAACCATGGTTCAAATTGTCCATCTATTCTTTTCCTCACACAGTTAAGCTGTCCTCTTCCCAGCATGAATTTGTCAGGCCGTATGTTGCTCTGTTCTTCTACTACTGTGAACTTGAACCCCTACTGTCTCATAGAAAATTGTATCACTAGGAGACCAAGTGATACAAGCATAACAATTTTATATATTGACTATATAGAAAAAAGGAAAAAGAAATAGAATGACAGAGAAAGATAGAAAATAGTATATATTTGAATCATTAGTATGCATTTTTTGTCTAAAATTGTCTTTAAAACAGAAATGAGTAGGAAAGCTAGTTGTGCGAGGTAGTTATATGCCTGAATATGTATTTGTGTTCTTAATAAATAGTACTATTGAAGTGTAGTCACTGAGGATCATTGGTTTATCTTTACTTGCTTCTGGAGCAAGCATAATAGACTGTATTAGAACAAATGCAAAATTTTGTATATCCTGAATATTAATTTGAATGAACACAAGAGTATTCCAAGAAACATGAGTAGAAATATGTCATAAAGAATATTCTAAAATAGACTTTGAACTAGAAAAAAACTTTACAGTTTTACTATCATCTTAATTTTTGCTTGACAATTCATGGGTTTTCTTGTATCTAAATATACCACTCTTCTGATTATCATTAGGTAAGTTTTATACTCCTTATCCTAAGAGCAAGATAAAGAAATAATGAGAAGATTAGAAAGGATGACAAAATGAGTACCCAGGGTAAATTTATTCAACTATCAGAAGTGAATAAAATCATCTTGGAGACAATGTTTCCTAGGAAAATTTTTAAGGGGAGCTAATGAGCAAGGGACAGTTAGTTATCATTTATGTTTGTTCAGTGCTCCTGGTTATAATTTATTTGGATATTTTTGTTTTGTTCAAAACAAATGTTGAGTTTTAAATGATAGGGTGGTGTTGAATCTCATAGAGGAAAAGGAAAATAGACTTTTGCATATGTTGCTATATGTCACCTGAGAGGTTTTGAAATCTCATAGTGTGATGTGTTCAAAACATTGTAAAGATTTAGTAGATTGCTTTAATGGTTATTTTTTTAAATTGGGATATCCATGACATTCCAATATCATCTTTGTTTGAATGGAACTTTACCCACAAATTATGTAACATCTCCATTTTTTTCCCTGAGAATACCTACCAATTAGAGATCAACATAATCTTGTGTGCAAAGAGTAAACACTGTCCTTGATGTCTAAGTAAATATTCTGCTCTTCTCTTTTCTTGAAGAGCACCACCTTATTTCTTTACCTCCTTTGGGGTCCACACTTAGGCATATTCAGATGCCTTCAGAGACAGTCATCCAAAAAATCACATTTCCAGAAATGAAAAGTTAATAGCAGGGAGAGCCAAAAAAAAAAAAAAAGAGAGAGAGAGAGCAAATGCAGAGGTATATTATAAGAGGTAACACCTACTGTTTTCAGTTTGGTTTTGTATTTTGCATCTTGTCCGTCCCACAGTTAGGTTTTTATTTAACCTTGCCTTAAGTATTCACCAACATATTCATAAACAAATAGTGACTTTCATCTTAAATAATTGTTATTATACATTACCCCATTTCTAGTAACACATTTTCTGGTCAGTCAGTGTCATTTTAATATCAGGGTCATTTTAATATCAATACATACATCATCATTTATCATAGAAAATACTGGGATTTTATCAATTTTCTATTTTATTTACATAACTAAATATTTTAATGTAATTGTCACTAAAATTAGAAAGTATCCATATTGCATAACTTTGTATGTCCTTTTATTTGCATTACATTCAATAGAAAATATAATCATCCCCATTTCTAGAATGGGATTCCATATGATGTTAATGACATGATTGCCATTGAATGAACAAGTAACTGATAAATTTCAGCTTTGTATTTTTTTAACTTTGTATTTTTTAACTAAATTTTTGCATTAGAGCATATTATTTTGAAATTAGAAAAAAAATAGTATTTTTAAGGTAATTGGTGGTATATTTTGTCTTCTTCATTTTCATGTACGATCTTCAAGAAAAATAATTGAGTATTGAACAAAGTAAGCCTACAATAGCAACTTTCTCTTATCCTTAAGATTGTTAACTACAGAACGTCTTGGTTTAGACTTCCCTATACCCTCCTCTCTGTAAAGGTGGTGATCAATTTAACATCAACAGGTGGAATCTAAGCTGGATATTTAGGTACTTATATGGTCTAGGTGGTGTGGTAATACACATCTGAGGAGGGTGAGTTATCTCCTATATCATGTACAGTGTTGGTAAATCAATACTACCTCAAAAAAAGTATAGAAAAGAAAGGAGAGATATGAGAAACAAAAATGCAAAACATTCACATTTGTTATATTATGCTTTGACTGCATTCAATTGTTCCCTTTTGCTATTGATAGATGAAGGAATCAAGAAATAATTTTAAATATTTATTCTAGCCATTTTATTTTAATTCATAATACACTTTTTTAAGTAATCATTTAATCCTCACAATACATAATGAAATAGGGGTTACTGTTATTATTAATTATTATTTTGAAAATAAGGAAAATAAAAGTCCCAAGTAAATCACTTTAATTTTGTAGCCACAGTTTTCCTGTCTACAAGTTATGAAAAATAAAATTCCTTTCTATGTTGATAAGATTAATTTAAATATGATTTATACATAATAGGAGATGTTTTATGCAAATATTTAACAAGGTAAAAATTAGATTGCATAATCACTTTAAAGACGTTGGCAATTATAAAGCATTACAATAAAAACATATATAGTTTTCTCTAATTGAAAGATAGATGACTGTCCTTTTTACAATTAGCATTATATTACAGTCTCAAAGAGATAGACTTGTAGGATTGATTTACTACATAAAACAAAGATTAGAAACCTATTTGACTTTCTACCCAGGTATCTGAAAGTTGAATTCTAATATACTACAAAAAGAGAGACAGAAAAGAGAAGAAAATTGAAGTTGAAAAATGAAAGTACAAAGAAATGTAAGTGGCATAATAGAAAGAAAATTGGCATTTCACTAGTGAAGAGTAGAACCAGTAAAAGAGAAAATGAAAAACTTGATATGATGGTTTCCCTTGAGTTACTCTTCCAGGTTAAAAAAAAAGCAAACTTCAATTCAAAATTATTAAAATGGATTATGAATTATGAAGAATGTATTAATAATAAAAAATGTACAACCAATGCAGAAAAACAGGATCCTTTCATAGTTGAAATAATGGGACTAAGATAGAAGAAATAATCCAAATTAAAACTAATTACAACTGAACTAAAAAGCTTTCTGAATTTACATATTAAAATAATTGAAATCATGCTAAAAGCAATTAAACAAACCACATCATTGCAAATGAAGAGAAAAATAGACATAATTTCTGTAGGGAAAATAAAAACTTCTATCAACACAGCAACAAAAATGATACCAGCAGATTTTTTTCAATGAATTTAATATATTAAAAACTAAAGTGGTAGTAGCTAAAACATTGTAAAGTTTTAAAAAAATGTGATTTAGCAATGTACTTAATACCCTGCTTAAAGCATTCAACCACAGTTCAATGGTCAAAAATTAAAAGCAGCAAACCAAACCTATTGAATCACTAAAACTTGTGATTGTATTCACAATTGTATACAACTATTAAGAGATGAAAAGTCAAGAATATGAAAAATGAGATTTATGAACAATATATTGTTAATAAAGTACAATAAATAGCAGTCAAATGTACAACTTTATGCCAATTATAACAATGCATACAAATGGAGAATACCTGAACAAAATGTTTTGCTGAATTTGTTTTAAACTAATAAAAGAAAAAGGATGAATCAATAGCCATAATATTAATTGAAAATAATCTACCTTTACAATGCCAAAGGCCCATACAGTTTAATATCATATGGTAAATTTCTAAATAATTAAGATACAAATTCTGTTTTATAAAAATGTTTCAGAGGATAAAAGAAAATGGAATGCAGAATAAAACCAGAAAGGTATAGTTAGAAGATGTGCAGTTCTGCAATGCATTGTTTGTATTGTTAAAAATAAAAGCCTCTTAAATCTCCTCAATATCACAATGGTTAAGTTATGATACAGGCTATGAAAAATTTTGATAAGGTTTACCTACAAGTAATAAGATGGAACAATTCTCAGGAATATTTTTAAGAGATAAAGTCTAAGAATAGTATAAGTAGAATGAAAGTATTTGTATGAAAATAAAAGAATTATGAGCAGCTGTATAAATATTGCATATAAATTCACAGGAAGAGGACAGAAAGACAAATGAATGGGAAGTAAATGGAAAAGATCTTTATTTTTTGGTTTGAATTAGTATATTGTTCGGTTCTTTTACAGTAGCAATATTTTTAATGTTACCTATACACAGAAGTTGCTGAAAATCAAAGCAAAAATGCCAATTCTACATGGAACAATATTATTTACATATTCTTTTCTCAAAAACAATTCAATTCAGGTATGAAATCTGTCACAAAACTTTAGTGTTATTAAAGAGCAGTAATTTGGGGTGACCTTAAATGAGGTAAACTTTTAGATTTTCTCTATTTTAATGTTTGTCTTCCTCACATGGGTACAGTTACTTGTTTATACAGGTGATAGAAATTGGTTAGTACTTTGAATGTTGCAAGACCCTGAATATATAATGCATCTTTGTAATCATTGATGGAAGTGATGCAAATGAAGTCTGAAAAATATAAATGACTAAAAATAACTAAATCCTTTTCTAATTCATGCTAAATGTCTGGTGGCTTAAAAGTTTTCTGTACAATTTACAGTTTCACAATGAAACAAAAGCAATATAAAAACTATAGTCTTGACTATTAACAATTTGCCAGTTTGCTGTCTGCAAAAAAATAACTTTGGGGGCTTGCAGTGACTATTAAATAGTGTAGTTTTTCAAAGAGACCAGGGAGTCCAATCTTACATTTCTGAAAGGAGAAAATTCTGGCATACATGGAAAATGTCAATAACCACCCAGTATTGCATTTGGACATTGCAATGGTTGAAAACTAATGATAGATGTAAAATAAAGCTATTCAACAAATGTTTAGCATGTATATCTATCAATAAAATATTCAACTTCATTGTATTATGGAATAAATCATAAAAAATTATGTATAATCCTACTCTGTCAATTGATTTTGTTTCCATAGATATTTCACTTGAACACTATAAATTTTGACAATAAGTGCAATTGCCTTTTTTATATGAACTTATAAGACAATTAATGCCTGTCCAAAATTAAACCTTTATTGTTAGTGAAAGCACTATTATATGCTTATACCAGTCCTAATATTTTTATATTTATAAAGTTTTTTCAAAAATTTTAATCCAATGATTACCATCATGTGATTAAAATATTATTAGACAACTGACTTTCTGGCTGGCTTGATTTATGTCACAGTGATTTGTTCAATGTCTCAGTTAAAAAAAATAGAATACTCTATAATCAGGACCTATTACAAAATTAATTAGAAAAGGAAGGGACAGAGAAAGAAAGGGATGTAGGGAGGGAGGACAGGAAAAAGAAAGGAGGGGAGAAGCTTGTGTGTGGCATCTATAATATGTACCTGAATTTTGAGAAGGGTTAAAAACAAATACTTTTAAATGAGACCATCTGGTATTTGTCTTTTTTTTGGCTTATTTCAACTAACACAATTTCTTCCAGCTCCAACCATGTGGATTACAGGGAAAACAAAAAGACAAGAAAAAAGTTAAAATTAACAAGCTGAAAACTGAATTGAAACATACATAAAGGGAAATGGGGAGGGAAGGGGAATTCAAGATTAGCACAAGCAAATAGAATGACGGTTCATGAGTTACATTGTGGTGGGAGAACTTTGGGGCGCACAACAGTGTAAGAAATATATATTATATATACACAAAATCAATAAAGAAAAGACAAAGTAAATTAGAAAAACACAAATACTAATCAAGTGTCAGTCAAATGATAGCTACTTCTACATCAGCAATGCTCTGACACCTACAAATTGTTTTGGGTAAGAATCCAATATTAACCTTGATTTGAATGCAAAGTAAAATACAGTATCCAGGAAATGTTGAAAACAAGTAGATATATCTTATTAGGAGAATAGTATTCATAAACTCATATTTTGTGCTTTATGACTTTCCACATTAAACTTTTTGGTATAAAAGTACTTTTTCATACATCGGCTCATCGTAGTTCAACAATTAATTTTTTTTTCTCAGTGTACTTTTTAGTACATTGACTCAACTATAGTTGAATGGTTAATTAATTTTCTTATCAAATTGATATTGATATTTTTATTCTATTCCTAGACTAAATAATCTCACTCACAAATTGCCTACAGAAATTGGTCTTCACTGTGGTTGTTTTTGTAAATAATGGGTCCCAGTGTGCCCAATACCTGTCTTACTGGCTTCTAGAGATGCCCCGAGTGCTTGCATCTTTCTTTCCTTAAGAACCAAATGTTCTTGACATGTCACTGTCAGTAATTTCATTTAGATCTCCTGTTGCTGTTTTGTTTCCATTTCACAAGGAGAACATCTTATTAAAGAGACAGTACTCAAAGTTCTATATCTGATGTTGATCCAAAACATCCATTGCATGGTATTATTCGTAGTTTAATCTATCCCTGAGTGACTACTAAGTACCTGCAGATAGGTGAGTGGCTTCTATATCGATACATCCCAACTGAAACTGTAATAATTGTATATTTTAATAGCATAGGAGCTTAAAGTATGTTTAATTAGATCACAATAAGAAATTTTATTTACATACAATATACTAAAAACAGTAAAAATTTTGTGATAAGACTCAAAACTATTTTATTCCTTAGTTGTGGAAGGCAATAGAAATCCTGAATTCATAGCAGTTTCACCATAATAAGTAGTTTTAACTCATTTCTGGTAAAACTTCTTACCACAAATTATGGCACGTGCAGGTGCTGCTTTTTAGTAAAGCTTCACCATTTTACAGGAAAGAAAACTAAAATCAAGTTTAGGCCTCTCATACATTCTGTGGTAACTTGTGCTCAGTTATCTATCCTCAGAGTTACTAGTCATTGCATCATGGAGCATGCTTTCTCTCATACTGCAAAACTTCTAAGAAGCAAAGTGCTGCAACATTGTCTTACTTAGCTCTGAAGTTTTCATCCAACAACTTGACAATTTGTAAGTTATGATTTTGTTCCACAGGGTTTGTGTATCGTAGATGTTTAACAGCATCTCTGGCAACTATCCACTAAGTATCAGGGGCACCCTACCTCAGATTATATTAACCCAAACACTAGTCAAACAAAAATGCTATAGATTGTAAAATACTGATTCTACTTTAATGAAGTCTACTACGTATAGTGTGATTGATTACAGAAATACTGTGTTTTTTTTTTTTTGATGAAAATATACCATTACTTAAGAGTGCAATGTAACAATACATATACATCCTTCTAAATATTTGAGAAAATATATAGGAGTATAAAGAGGAGAAACTGGATTGAAATTCAGTTGAAAATGAGAAGAAGCCTCTAAACACTTTTAAAATGCGGCTTCTGCTAGTTAGGTTTTCTTAGGTTTGTACCACCCTTGCATAGCAGTTGCCAGAGAAAATGCAATTTAACAACAGGATTTTATTTACAAAGAATTTTAACAGGGAAAACAAGAAGTCCTCAAAGCCACAAGTGGTCAGTTATCTTACCCCAGTTGCCATTTTTAGTCTTAAAGTTCTCAAAGACACATGTTCATGATGATGCTCCTTTGCCCCCCTGAACCTGAGAGGTAGCCACTTGGCCAAGTCCAGTAGTCCAGTCTTTTTCTACTGCTTTTTTTTTTCTTTGCTGCTTTTCTCTCCAGAATTCCAAGATGTTTCTCCTTTTCAAGGTTTTTTAAACTTTTTTCACAAAATGCTGATCCCAAAGTAGCTTTTCAAATAGGTCGCCTTGCTGTGACTCTATGCTCTTCCTTTACTAGGTCTGTCAAACTTACTAGGCCTGCCCTCAGCAGTCCCTGGTCACCCCTGGCCTGCCATTTTGGCATCTGACTTTACACCAGTTACTTTTTTTGCCAGCCATGGCTTTTTTTTTTTTTCCCACCATGGCTGCTTGCCACCACCAGCTCACTCTTCCACCCTGGCCAGGCACGTGGGCCTGTTCTCCTCAGTTTACCATTCTTGTCTCTCTTACCTTCTCACCCAAGCACATATTTTTATGCACCTTTTGGTGCTTCTCAGTCCTTCTCAAGTGTCTTTTTCTCAGACCCCACCCACCAGGGCATTTTGGCACCCATACAGTGTTTAACTGTGTCACTATCCCTATATCATGATGTCTATGATTGTAACAAAATAAGTAATCCATCTGTTGCTTCCTTTTTTTAAAGTAGGTAGTGCTAGCAAGTTACCAACCTTCTTTTGATATTAAATGGATAAGTTTTTTGGTACATTGAGAAAAGCCATCCTATCAGATTTTGTTTGACCTGGAACCTAACTGACTTTTGTATAAATTGCATGTAGATACAAATATAGATTAAAAAGTAATGTTGTACTTACATGTTGTGTATTGAATTCAACAGAATCCTGTCACTTGTTAGCAGTAATATAATTTTTGTTTTAGGAGATTTTAGTTTTAACTTTTTAACACATAGTTAGGGAAACAATGATAATAAAACAATGAAAATAACATTGGATAAAACTATATTAATAGATGTAATCATTTAGAATTATATTTGGCCTTTTATCTGATAAGTTAAAACATATTTTCATTTTATTTAAAAATTTCCATCAGTATTTAAAAGTTTATTTCAAGTCCTATTTGAGTAGGCATACAAATATATATAGGCAATTAAGTACTAAACACACAAGTGTAAACTATGTGCAGTATAGAATTATTGTTGTTGATTTTGAAACAATGACCCCAACATGGACAGTGTTAAAATTTAGGTATTGCTGCCATTAGCTGTATCTGTAGAACACAGGGATGAAATATGGTCTAAACAGGGTAAGGGTACTTCCTTCTTTTGTTACAAATCTGTTGGGGAGGAGAAAATGAATCACCAAGAGATAAGTAGAAGGAAATTGGAGCCCCTCATTTTCAGGGGGAAATAAGAAAGAAAAAGGAAAGGAGCAGACTGAGGGACACACAGACTTTTGGGGAGAGGGGAGACTAGAATGGAGGGCTGGTAAAGAGTAACCTGAGTGACCAGGCTGGGAGGAAACCCACAGAAGAGTGAGCTGGTGGTGGTCAGTAGAAGAGTGGCTGGCATGGAGAGCATGACACCACAGCAAGATTGCATGACTGGTACCTGGAGATAGCCAGGTATTTGGAAAACTGATTTTGGATCAGCATTTGTTGAAAAAGTTTGAAGAACCTTGGGGAAGCAGAGACTTGAAATGCTGGGGAGAGAATAAGCAAAGAGAGTACATTGGAGAATGACTGGACTTTGCAGAGGTCCTGCCTCAGGTTTGGAGGGGCAAAAGAGCACCATCATGAAAATGTGTCTTTGGGAACTTCGGGGCTGATAATGGTGACTAGGAAGATAACTGGTCACTTGTGAATTTAAGGATTTTTTGTTTGATTTCCTTTTTCCTGGATGTTAAATTGTGTTGTGACTTTAGCAACTGTGATGTGCAGGTGGTAAGAATCTGGGTGGCAGAAGTGCCATTTTAAAAGTGTCATTTTTTTTCCCTGTGATTTGTTGGTTGGAGGCTTTTGCCCAATTTTGACCCGATTTCAATTTCAATAAACTAGAAACATGAACAAAATATAATGAGCATATAAAGATAAAGAGTGTAGTCGTAATTCAGACATTTGCGTGTTATATATGGTACACACTCAATCTATATGCTCTGTCTATTCAGCACACACACACACACACACACATATATATATATATGTGTGTGTGTGTGTATTTATATATAAATTTTAACTCCTTTATGAATTCTTTATGAGTATGTGGTGTGTTTCTACCTTACTGTCCGGACGTTGTGGAAAACTAGAATTCTGTGCTTTAGTTTCTCAAACCAGAAGAGCTGTAGTTTTTTGTTTTTTTTTTCCTAAATGTCAGCTCTTCGTGGTATTAGTTGAAACCTTCCCTCAGGCAAAAATCTATTTAAAAAAAACAAAAGCAAAACAAAAAGTCTTAGCAAACTCACCCAGTGCCATCACTTGTTCCAGTTTCTACCTGATTTTGGTTGCTTTATTATTGCCTCTAAATCTGTTTTGTCTCTGTTTCCTTTTAAAAATTTTTATAGTTTGCCAGTTGCTGTCCAAATGAGGGCTAGTCTGATAAAAGCAATTTTTCTATGATCTTGAATGTTGACACCTTAATTCAAGATGAATGAAGTCTCCTTGCAATCTTTTTCTTTACTCAATTTACTAATTCAATGATATGTTTATCTATTAAATATATGTACTGTTGACTAATAGAATTGCATGTTTTACTGATCAGAAATTGTAGTTTATTTATTTGTGATTATTTACATAATTTGATGATTAAATCACATATTTTAATCTATTAACCTTTATATTTATCTATTCATAAAGTATATGATAAAATCATATATTCGCTAAATGGCATTCATATGTTATGAATGTATTTGTCCTCTATAATCCTCTGAAATAATTCAGACACTCATCACCTGGCTTTTTTCTAAGTAAGAAAATATTTTCTTAAGTATCTATTATAATCATTAGTCTTTCTTTTCTTTAACTATCTGAGTCCCTTTGCTGTTTTCATCAATTTTATTTCCTTATGGTTGTCTTTCTGCTACATCCCAGTCAACAATACATGTACTGCTGATAAACGCCATAATAGATAAAGCTAAAATTTTCCTACTATATTATTAGTGATAGCATTATCCTGCACTGGTCAGTCTTTCCTCTAAGACTCTCATCTTAAATCAATTTTATATAAATTAAATAATATCAAGTTTGATATAAGTTGTAGAGAGGGAAAGAAATAAAGAATAGCAGAGTGATTAATCAAATGTTATATAAGCATGCCTTAATATGCCATAATATAGTTGTTAAGGATATAATATCCAAAAAAGTTGATTGAACAATGCAACCAAACATATTTGCAGATTTGGACATTTTTTGTGAGCTTGCATTTAAACTTTCATCTGATTATATGGTTTTTTCCTAAGAATAAAAATGAAAATAAATTGTATGTCTTATAATCTTATAACTTTTATTAAAAATTGGGTACTTTGATAATTGTAGTAACTGTAGACATGATTTTGCCTGCTTCCAGGTTTTCAATAGTTTTTATTATATTTGATTGGATATTTATTTAGTTACTTTATGAACTACTCCTGTGAAATTTATTTCCCCTTGCATCATGCAATCCCTAATATCTGAGCATTGACTCTCACTTTTTTCAGCTTGGATTTCTACAGATTGCCTCTCAACCAAAATAAGACATTCACTTCATCAAAAGTTTTTATTAGACTTTCTTCTTCAGTTTCATTTATTTCTTTATAATTTTATTTTTTGTAACCTGGAAGCTCTTCTCTCAGTTAATGATAATAATTAACAAAGGCAAGGTCACATTTTTTTGAATTTCATCTGGGTTAATTATTTATGAATATAATCATTTGTAATTAGAAAACATTTGTTCTTCAGTCACATGTAAATTTGCATATTTATTCCTAGTTTTACTGATCTTCATCATCTCCTACCACTGGATAGCATTCTCCAATGATAACAGCATTTTTATACTATTGTGTCTCCAGGTTCTAAAAAAAATCTGACTTATAGCAGATGTTCAATTGTCATTGAATGAGCATATTTGCATCACTCACTGTTCTTTTTATATACTATTTAATGTTGGTTGCTTTTCTCTTTTTGAGAAGACAGTTAATGAAAAGTATTATAAATACTTATCACTAGTGTGCAATTCCAAACATTAGACTTTAAAAACAATGTTTTTATCAAGTACAATGCTATTTCTGTCATTTCATCTTTTTAATTTTTAACAAAAAATACTCTATTATCAAGTAAATTGTTTTTTTATTCTATATAATGTTCGATGAACATGTGATTGTCTTAGCTCAGAAATGGTTGCCTTTTGTATTTTTGGTTGAGCTGCAACTATGACTAGCATGAGGTAGACCTGACAAGGGGTAGAAACTATGAAATGCTTCATAAATGTTCCTATTAATTACCCATTCGTTGAAAATAGGTCAGACAACTCATATTTGGAAAAAATAAATCAAAAACTTGAAGTCTATATGAGCTAACTTTTAAAATATATCTAGTCTTAATTTTATAGAGCAATTTTGCTGTTTGACCATGTGCTATTCTTTAAAAAAAAAAGCAAACTGAAAGGTAGGTAAATCATAAACTAATAATGGTCCCAGAGATTAGCACACTAATAATATTACAATTAATAGTCTTAAAATGTTAATTAATAACCCTAAAAGGTCTGTAAGTGTTCAAGTAAAAGAGTCATATATCTCTCACTTTAAATCAAAAACTAAGGGTGATTAATATTATCGAGAAATGTATGTTGAAAGCTAAATAGACTGAAAGCTAGGCCAACAGCTAACCAAACAGTGAATATAAAAGAAATGTTCATTAAAGAAATTTAAAGTGCTCTCCAGAGAATACATGAATGATAAGAAAGCAAAGCCATCTTAATGCTGACATTAAGACAGTTTTATTGGTCTGGGTATATCGAATTAATCACAACTTTCCCTTCAGCCAGTTTTATCTAGTGAGTAACCTTAAGTCTCTCCAATTCTGTCAAAGTAAAGAGGTGAGGAAAGTGCAAAAGAAAAGTTTGAAACTTACAGAGATGTTCTCTGATGTTTGGCACAGGGGTAGTGGGTAGCAGAATTCTATAATGTAAAAGTGCAAGATGAGTCAAGTTTTCCAGAGCTTGAGTTAATTCATTGATAAATGTAGCAATACTAAATAAAAACATTTTATGTGTGTGAAACAGCCTTATTTTGGAAGGTGTTATCTAAGACTTTTGTAACTAGAGAAGTCAGTGCTCAAGTCCACCATTTCAAATGGCAGGCCAGTTCTGGTTTAGGAACTAACCAATTAACTAATTGAGATGAAGTCAACACTCCCATATAGTTCCAAATTTAGTAGTACTCTAAAGAGTCAAAATAAATCTACTCTGTGTGTGGTACATCAATGGAACAATAGAAACTGAAAGGCAAACTGTTTACAAAGCTGTGTAGTGAATATTTTAAACTCACTATTGTGATCTACTGATCAAGGAAAGAAAAATCTTTTCCAAATATTAATTGAAAATGCATCTGATCACTGAGAAATGTATTTCCTTCCCTGCTAACTTAGTATCCATTCCACAGCCCAAGGATCGGGAGCAATTTTGACTTTCAGGTTGTAGCTATCATAAATAATGATCCCTTATACAGACCTAGGAAAATAAGTTGAAAGACTTCAGAAAAAAAATTCACCATTCTAGATTTCATTAAAAACATTTGTGATTCATGAAGGAGTTCACAATATCAACATTAACAGGAGTTTGGAAAAAGTTGATTCCAACTGTGATGGATGTCATTGAGGGATTCATATCTAAGAGTGAAGAAAGTGACTCTAGAGAATTAAGATGAGAAAGGAATCCTGAGGATGTGACTGATTTGCTGCCATCTCATCACTAAATTTAAACATAGGAGGAATTGTTTCTTAAAGATGAGCAGAGGAAGAGGTTTCTTGAGATGAGCATTTACTCCTCATGAAGAAACCATAGACATTGTTAAAATAACAAAAAACTTCAAATATTTGCATAAACTTAGTTGAAAAATCAGAAGAGGAGTTTGGGAAGATTGTCTCCAACTGTAAAGAAGATGCTCTGTGGATAAAATGCTGTCAGATAATATTGTTTGCTACAAAGAAATCTTTCCTGAAAGTAAGAGTTAATCAATGACACTAACTTGTTACCTTTTCCTTTAAAAATTGCCAAATATGTATGCATTAAACATGCATGTTTCACCAGCTAACACCCTCATCAGCTTCAACATGGATGCAAGATGCTCTAGCAGCCAGAAAGCTAAATCTCACCAAAATTTAAAATATTTTATAATATAATAAAAAAAATAAAAGTTTGCACATTTGCACTATATACTTTTGGACATGGTGCTGTTAGACACTTAATGGACTACAGTATAGTGTAAACATAAATTTTATGGACTGTGAGGCAAAACATCCTCCCCCCCCGGAACCCCCCCCAAAGAAATAAAATTATATGCCGAGACCTTAAACCCCAATGTGACTTAATTTGGAGAGAGAACCTGGGAGGAGTAAGTAAAATTGAATGAAACCATGATGGTGAAATCTTAACCCAATAAGAATAGTATCCATATAAAAAAAAAGGTAAAGATACCAGGTAAATGCAGACTTAAGAAAGGCCAGCTATAGAAAGTGAGAAGGTATCTGTCAGGAGAAGGTCTGACTAGAAATCAGTTCTAGATTTTTTATCTTGGACTTGCATTCTTAAGAACTGTAAGAAAAAAATATTGTTTAATCCACCAAGTTTGTGACATTTTGTGATGGCAACCTTGGTAGATTAATACAATAATGATAATAATGACACAAAGACAAACATTATTTAGATTGGCAAACACTCGTGATTAATTGTTGTGAATATAACTTCTGAGGAGATATTTGAAGTTTAGATTTATGTTTTATTCAGATGACAATATTATCATCTTATCAAATATGACTTATTTGACATATGACTTATATCTTCCTAAATATAGGAACATATCTAAGCATTTATTGCAGTATGCCATCTTTGTTGTCCTCATGTTGCATGTAATTCTTTTTTTTTTTTTTGTCTATCGTATTCTTATACACTTGACTTTCTCCAGATCACTATGGATTTTCTATAAACATATTTTATATTTCATTGAGAATCATTTTGCATTGATTATGTGTGGTATCAAGCATTAAGAATCTTACAGTCATGACACATGACTAAAAATTGTAAGTTGAATATATTTGTAAACCATCAACATAATATTGTTGACCTCTTGCTGTTTTTCTAAATTTTCTAAATTAATGATTATTTATTGAAATAACTTAGGTTTGAAACACTATGTTACCACAAAACACCCATAGTTCTTAACCATCATTCATCAGGTGCCCTCCTCTTTTCTTCTCCACCCTTCCTTACCTCATCTTGTAGTCTCAATAGGACATTCAGATTTCTAGGGTTTGTTTTGGTTTAGTTTTGTCTGTTTTGCATTTTATTTTTCTATTCCATTTTTTTGTGACTTATTCCACTTAGAAAAATTTCCTGCATTTACATCCATGTTGTCCCAAATGCAAGAGTTTATATTTTTATAGCTTAGAAGTATTCCATTGTGGATATACAACATTCTTTCCTAATCAATCATCACCCTATGGCAATTAAGTTTTTTCCACAAAAGCCTATTATGCTAAAACACTATTAAAATAGTGCTGCACCCTTCACAAGAGTGATAAGGGTTTAATAACACAGATCCACAAGGAACTAACACAACAAAACAAAAACAAAACAAGAAGCCGAATCAAAAAATGGGAGAACTAAAATATCATTTCTCCAAAGAGGAAATACAAATGGTCAACAGGCACATGAAAAATTGCTCAACATCACTAGCAATCAGGGAAGTTTAAATCAAAACCACAATGAGATACCACCTTACACCAGTAAGAAAGACCCACATTTAAAAAATGGGCAACAACAGGGTTGGCATGGATGCAGAGAGAAAGGTAAACTCTTACACTGCTGGTGGGAATGTAAACTGGTCCAGCCACTATGGGAAGCAGTGTGGAGGACCCTAAAATTAATGAAAATGGAACTACCAGTTGACCCAGCAATTGCTCTTCTGTGAATCTACCCAAAGGAGACCTCAATGTGGGTACAAAGGGACACTTGTGCTCGGATGTTTATTGCAACACTATTTATAATTGCAAGGACATGGAAACAACCCAAATGCTCCAAAACAGACAAATGGATGAAAAAGATGTGATATATATACACAATGGAGTATTAATCATCAATTAGAAATGACAAATTTGATAAATTTATGGAAACCTGAATGTACCTAGAAGAAATCATACTAGCAGAAACGAGTCAGAAAGAAAAAGAAACCAGATGGTTTCACTAATATATGAACAACCAAATGAAAGTACACAATGGAAGGTTGGGGACCAGCTGGAGCGGTTGGGGAGGTGAGGTGGTGTGTGACCCCAGGGATTAAAATGATGTGAAGTATATATATATATTTCAATTAAAATTGAATTTCACATTCATTAAAATGTGAATTAAATTTCATTATGAATTAATTCATATTTCATATGAATTAAAATTCATATATTTCACATTCATTAAAATGATGTGAAATATATATATTATTTATAAATAAATTATTCAATTAAAAATAAAATATACGAAAATAAAGTATAATCTAAAACCCTAAAATAAAAATAGTGCTGCAAAGAAGAGTGTATATGTCTCTTAAAATGAAGTTTTTTCTTTCTTCTGATACATATCTAAATACATAATTGTTGGGTCATATATTAGATCTTTTTTTTTTTTAATTTTGAGAATACTTCTGCTATTTTCCATAGGGAACTAACTGGTCTATCCTCTCTCCAACAGTGTATGAGGTATCCCTTTTCAGTATGTACTCTCTAATGCTTGTTGCTTCTGAATTTTTTGATATAGATCATTCTCACAGGGATTCGGTGGTTCATTATTCCAGTTTTAATTTGTATTTCCTTCATAATAAACGACAATGAACCTTGTTTCATGCACCCATTAACCATGTATATGTTTTCCTTGGTGAAGTATCTACCTCTTCCACTATTTTGATTGAGTCATTTGTTTTCTAAGTGTTGGGCTGTAGGAGTTTTTTTATAGATCTTGGACATTAGTCCCTTGTCAGATAATTGCTGTGAAAATACTTTCTCTCATTCGTTACTGTGTATTTTTATTTTATTGATAGTTTCTTTCACTGTGTAGAAGAATTTTAGTTTTGTGTAGTCCTCGGTTTTTGTTTTTGCTTTCCTGACCGTTGGAGTTAATTCCAAAGGTATTCTTAAAGTCAGTGCTGTTGAGTGTTTTTCTGGGTTTTATTATACAAAAACTTTAAGGTTTTTGTATAAACCATAATTTAAATTTTTGCCCATTTTCAGTAAATTTGTTTGTAATGTGTGAGCCAGTGATGTGGCTTTCTAAGGAAACTGCCATCTCTCATTTCTTCATTCATACCATTTTCTGTGTTGTAGATTAACTGTCCAGATAAATCTAGACTATTTCGGACTTCTCAATTGGTTCATATTATTTTGATTACTATAGCTTTCAAGTGTAGTTTCAAATCCATTATGTGCTGTGCCTGTTACTTTTTTTGTTACAAATTGTTTTGACTTATTCAATACCCTTTGTAGTTCAAACACCACCAACATTTTAGTAATGGTTTTTAGTTATATATCTCTGAAAATTGTCACAAAATGGGATTACATTTAATTATATATTGATTTTTGAGTTAGATGATTGTTTTAACGATGTTAAGCAGCATTTACAGTTTCATCTCATGATTATCTACTAAGTTTGCAGTAAGAAGTGGCTTCTATTCAGAATGTAATGTGAAAGGCTAATCACATGAGTTTTCCTACACTGACAGGTGTAATCGTTACAGATTTCAACCAATTATTGATGATCATCAAATCTAGTTGAATTATCAAGACTTTATATCAGTCATAGGTTTTCTTCAACAAGAACATTTGCCAATGATTAACAAAGAATACACATATTCTGGATACCAACATAAATTTGCCATCCATCCATCCCTGGAAACTTCAGATACCCTCAGGTCTGTTTTAGCACACTGTGTTGTAGTTCTATTTTAAAGTGACAAATATTAACTACATTCAGTACTAGTTAATGCAAGAAAGTCAGAATTTTTTTAAATTATTTTTTCTAATTTATTGAAAAACAGTTGCAGGGACCTGAGTGGCCTATCTACACCAATCACTTGCTAGTTTCCATTGTTAATCCACCTGCATTGCACAAGTTCAAATGCCAATTACAGAAAATACAAAAAATGCCCCTAATATATTTAGAAGCATATTTGATTGGTGGTTAAAAGGTGATATAAGGAAGAAGAAATTTGAATATCTAAGAAGAAAGTTCAAGATATAATAGTATTTATTTTCTAGTTGCTATTCAGAAAGTTGCTCAACAAAAACCATTTTCATTATTTTTAAAAAAAGAAAAATTTATATGTTGAAGCAAAACCTTCTGAATATATTATTGTCTGAAATTTTATGTAGGATTTAGTCAAATTATTTCTTTATTGTACAAATAGTCAAGTGTTTCTTCCCTTCATATTAAATATTATCATGAATTTAAAATTTAAAAAATATTTTTTTTCACTGGGAACCATCATTGGGTCATTATTTCACATTTCATTGATAATAGTTGTCTAAAGGAAAGTAAATTGAATAAAATAAATGAAAAAGAAAATTTGTTATTTATTCCATATAAACTGAAATCCAAACTCAGGATAACTCACACTTTGTTTGAGTCCGTTATTTGGCAACATCCTTGTTTCCATGGAATTTTTTCCCTAGTTATTTTCTGTGTCATATGTCAACACAACCCTTTTCTCATGGAATGACAAAAAGGACATAAAGGGACAATCCTTGTTTTATGATCCATTTAAGAGTGGGAGAAAACTTCTAGGAATCATTGTCTTTTTTTCATACTCCAATGGACAGTGTGTATGAAATGGATGTTCCTTCTAGGTACACACTTGGATTCAGTCTTGTGTGACTGAGGTGGAGCACTGAAGATAAGAAGTTCACTTATTGAGGTTTCCAAGGGAACCTGCCTCTACCAAAAGACATGGCTGCTTGCCAGATGCAGTGAGTAAGAACAAGGAAAAACAAAAACAAAAACAACTATCACCAGTCTATTTTGAATTCCACTTGACTCATTTTCAATTAAGGTATCCTTTGTGAAGTTACTTCTCATCCAGTACCACCAAATTGACTGATTTACACATTTTAAGACTTGTGGCTTCATTCTCTCAACTTGCCATTCATCATGCTACCATATGTCATCAAATAATTGTCCTGAATAAATTAGAACAAATTTCCTCTGTATATCTTCATATGTCACAGAAATGTTTTTGGAATAGAATAGATGTCTTGACATTTACCAACGTTATGTTTTCCAATGTACTTTTAAATTATATGATGGTACAGAATGTGATGGTATCTTCCATAGTCTTTGGCACATGATTACAAATTGAAGGAACTCGACACATACTAATTGATTGATTTAAATATCAAATTGTTAGTAGTCTGAAATGAGTTCACTGTTTACATTTGATATATGTTCCTTTTAAAACAGTAGCATATACAGGCAGATATAATAAAATCCCTTTATTTATACCTGTTGGAAATTTACATTTTTTTGAATGCTTTATCTTATAATATAATCCTCACTGCTGTTATTTATTACCTACATTGCTCTCTTTCTTTAGTCATGGGCTTTCAGACAGTCTTTAAAACAATTTTGAAAAAGCTTAAAATATTATAATGATGGAGATGCACCTACAATAAAAACTAAAATTTCAATAATGCAACATAAATAATTAGAAAAATATTAAAAAATATGTTGACAACAGATTGTTATTTTTTACATAGCATTAATGTATTTTATTTATTCTTCAACAAGATTATTTGCTTTTCAGTAAGATTATTATTTATAGTTCCCAGCATAGATATGTTTGTGCATTAGTTTTTTAAAGAATTTGTTGTAATTTGTTTTTTCATAAATAAACAAATTAAAAATACATAATGTGTACCACAGATCACTATGAACTCAAACTTTTTAGAGTGAATTTTTTTCCTATAGGGAAATTATAGAAATTTGAGTTTCTGTTTTTGAAGAAAATACTGTATAGAGAAAAATTGTCAATTGTAATTCCAATAGTCAAGATTTTTTTTTGTTAATAAACAAGGGTATTTTGCAATACTCTAGATGTTATTTGAGACATCATAGGAAATGTGGCATTTATGAAGGTACTTTTTTGTAAGATAATTCTAAAGACTATTTTTACACATATTGTATTAAAGATAGATAAATATATCAGAACATTGATAAAGTTTACTGTGTGTTTATCGGTTACTGTCCTGGGTACCATTCACAGTTTAATACATTTAACCTCAGGGCAAACCTAGAGAAAATTTCCATTATTTACCTCATTTTGCTTCTCTAACCAAAGAAGTTCCATACAGCTTAGATACATAACCCACGGTGTGGTCTTGCAGTTGATTAAAGTTGGATCCAAAACTAAGGCTTCCTCAGGATCCATAAAGCATTTTCATTTAAATGACAGTTCAAAAAATATCTCTTCCTCCAGGCAAGTGATTCTGTGTATATTACCTTTTAATAAAATGCATATTTACTGTAAAATTCTGGCATATAAAATGTAATAACACAAAACAAAATCAAATTTATTCAAATTAAAATTTCAAAACCACTGTAATTGTATTTTACATAATTCCATGTCTTTTGATATTGGAAACAAACTTTATGGAAATTTCAGTGTATTTTACTTACTCGGTAACTTTCATTTCTAGATTTTGTGGACATTTTTATCTGTAAATCTTTTGTAACCCATAATTAGCTTTTAGAGACTAGTTTTAGATTTAAATCAAAATTGAGTGGGAGATACAGATATTTCCACATACACCCTACCAACCATCCTCTATCATCAATAACACTCACCAAAAATGGTACATGCTCAACTAATAAGAACTTGCATTTTATACATTTATCACCTAAAATTCCTAAATTCACCTTGAAATTCAGCTTGGTGAATTACTGTTAAGACAAATGGATAATGATATATTTTCATTATTACAACATAACATACACTGTATTTTCACTTCATTCAAAATTCTCTGCTCTATTTAAAGTCCCCCTCCCCCAACTCTCTCCCCTCCCAAGTCTGGAAAACACTGGTCTTTCCATAATCAGGAGGTTTTATCTTTTATAGAGTACTATCTATTTGGAATTATGCAGTATGTTGTTTTTTCAAATTTGCTTTTACACTTGATACATTTAAAGTTACTCTTTGTCTTTTCTTTGAATTGCATTATTTCCTTTAGAGCTGAATGTGATTTTACATCATTTACCCATGTACCTACTGAAAAACATCTTGGTTGCATTCCAGTTTGATAATTACAGACAATGGCACTATAAATAAATGCAGGACTTTGTGTGTATGTGTTTGTGTGCACATACTTTTTCAACACATTTGGAAAAATACCAAGAAGTGTGATTTCTGTATATGTATAAATACAAAGAAAGTTTAAGATGTTAAAAAAAAAACAAAAAAAAAACCCCTGTAACTCATGCTCTTTGAGGCAATTTAGAATTTCAGTCTGCACACTCACATTCACACAAAAATAAAAGAAAAAAAATGAAAGTGAGTGTGTTGACCTTTACTTTCTTGTTTATTTTGTAGCAAGATTATGAAAATCAACTATAAAGTAAATTATTCTCAGCTTTTACTTCATCTGCTCTGAATGTATAAATTTCAACACCTTTAATATCTCTGTTACTGAGTTTATGTTATCAACTGAGACAAGTGAGTAGAATTTCTGTTCAAATCTTTCAGTGAGGTACTGACAAAACATTCTATAATTTGGATAATATTAGCACTAAATAAGAAAGATAATGTTTTTATTTAAAATAGAATATAATGGTTTCTGTTCAGTTTTTCTTATTTGCTTTACTTCTGAATAAAAGACAGAATTCTCTCATATACTTTATATGCATTCAGTACACAGAGGCACTATAGCATATTCTGAATGATTATATAAAATATCAACGCAATCTGCATAGGACCAGATTGCTATCAAAGTTAGAAAACTCAATTCTGGGCTGCATCATATCCATGTGCTACTTTCAGACACCTAGCATTTTCATCTCAGAAGAAGCTAAAAATGGCAGTGGTTCAAAGTAAGGGACTTAGATTTATTTCATGTGTTTTCCTTTAAGTTTTTAGCTTCTATGGCTAAGAAGGGAGACAGAGCACACCCAGAATTTGTTCAAATGATTAAGAAGAAAAAAATGGCAGTTGAAGTTGTTAGACCTTTGTTTTATATTTAAATCCCCAATTTTATCTTAGTTTATTAATTTTTTATAATTATATATATAATATACATAAAAATTCTTTTTTACATGACTGTATTCCTCAGAGTTTTCTCACCACTATATTACCCCTGGACCATCATTCCAATCCTCTGTGCTTGTCCTATCCCTGATCTCTCCCACCCTCCCCTACCCCAACCTGTATGCTTTAGTTCAGTTGTTAGCTTGTTTTGGCTTTTCCCTTTGACCTTTTTTTGTTTGTTTGTTTGTTTGTTTTCCCTATATCCCATCTACAAGTGAGAATATCTGGTCTGTTATTTTCTTTCTGACTTATTTCTGCTAATATGATTCATTCTTGGTTCATCCATGTTATCACAAATACTTCAAATTTATCATTTTTATTGATGAGTATTATTCCATTCTGTAAATATACCATTTATTTTTCATCTGTTCTTCTGTTTTGGAACATTTGGGTTGTTTCCAAATCCTGGCAATTGTAAATAGTGCTGCAATAAATATCCCAGTACAGGTGTCCTTTTGTATTATTTTGGTGTTTTCTGTGTAGATTCCCAGAAGAAGAATTGCTGATAGTTTCATTTTCATCATTTGAGGATTCTCCACACCACTCTCAATAGTGGCTGGACCAGTTTGCATTTCCACCAGCCTATAACTGTTCCTTTTTTATAGTTTATAGTTTCCATTTTTTTGTTATTTAGCTCATCACTTTTTTTTTACTTTTTATTACTGAAATAACACCAGCTAGCAATACAATCATCTAGAAGTAGATCATGCACTTCAGGTGGACTTTGCCATTTCACACTCACCACCAACACACCTGAGGTCTTACAACATAGTTCATTATTCCCTCCTCATCCTCTGGTAACCACAATTCTACAGTCAGACCTAGTGTTACTAAGTGCTGAGTTTTATCAGACCCTTTGTTTTGTTTATGTACATTACACTAATTCATGTAACTATTTAACGTAACTATTTGCATTATCTTTCTCCTTTGACATTTTTTGCACAGCATAAATCTCTCCTATTCATTCTCTTTTATCAAAAAAGTCAAGTTTAATCTCTCTCCCTCTTTTTTTTATAGATGAGTAGCAGTTTATTGAGTATAGAGTCTTCTTAATCTACTTATCTATGTATGGGTACTTAGCCCCCATACTTCAGCTATTGTCAACAGAACTACAGTGAACATAGGAGTTCAGATATCACTACAAATTAGTCATTTTTGCATTCTTTGGGTAGTCACCTAGGAGCTGAATTGCTGGATCATCTCATAAATTTATTTTTAACATTTTTGGGAGACTTATTACTGTTTAAGTTTCCTTGGTTATAAGTGACCTGTTCAGAATTTCTATTTCTTCCTGATTCAGTCTCATATAGTTGCATCCTAAGGATATATTCTTCTATACTTGATCACTCAACCTACTAACATACAAATATTCATATTATCCATCAGAACTTCTGAGTTGTCTGTTTTATGTTTTCTTTCATTTCTGATGGTATTTATTTGAGTCTTCTACCTATTTTTCTTCTACCAGGGTACTTTTTACATTATCATCTTCAAGGCCACTAATTCAATCTTCCACTTGTACTATATTACTTCCATAAATCTCTTCAGAATTTTTATTTTCTCTCTTATATACTGCATCTCCGTTATCTTCTTGTTTAGGCTTCAGTTTCTATTTTCTAATCATCAATTTTATTTCTCAGGAAATTTTTTTCCTGAATTTTCTTCTATAACTGTTATCATCATTTCTGTGTTTTTCCATTTTGTTGAATCCATGCATCTGGGGGAACTTACCTATGACACAAGTTATATGGGAGTGTTTATACTGCTGACTACTGCCCAACAGCACTGCCTCTAGGTGCCTCTTTCCACCCACCTGGTGTATGGATTTTATGTTTCTCGGTGTCCCTTTTGTTACTGTCAGTGTTATTCTTCAATGAACTGCGAATACTCCACTTTTGCCTTATCATGAGATCTTCTGAGTTCAGTGTTCCTCTGGAACCCTTCAATTTTTCTTCCAGATGTGAAGCAAGGAACCTCCTCATATGTGATCTTTCCCTAGTCCTGGGTCTAAGTCTAAATTTTTTCAGAATATTTTTTTCCTGAATATATTCATGATATGTTGATTCGTGGTGATAAGAAAACTGGAGTTTGATCTTGGAGGAGCTATATATTTCCCCTGGAGGTTATTTTCAATAATCAATGCTTGAATATGATGCCATTTGTAAAATAAAGCAGATCTAGGCAAATATCTGTTCTTTTACTTATTGTTTTATACTATCAGCTCACTTGCTGTGCCATGGCTAATTGGCATAAATCAATTTACCATATGCTCCAGTGAATATTTTCAAAGAACAAGGACAGAAAATTACTTGTACTTTAATTTTTCAGATAAATCACTTCGACTATTCTACTTGTTTTTGTTTGATGTATACAATTATAAAATATTAGCAAATATATTAATTATTAAGCATGATGTTATATATTCATTTTGCAAAAAAATATAGTATATTAGTTGTAAAATGACATTTTAAATACCATTAATTTTACTCTTGTCTTTGAAATTCTAAGTTTAACTCAAAATGCATGTGCATGTGTTTAAAATTTGTAGATAATAAATTATAGATGGACTTTTTTATTGCACTCAAATAGCAACTTCTTATAAATGATAGCACTCAACTAAATCCTAATAGTTGTTCTTTTATGTGAGGTTTAATTAGTAGACTCTCAATTTAGTGATATATAGCCATCAAATCTCTTTATTCACTGAAACTCCACAGGCTTCTGGGTTCTACAGATGGGCAGATTAATCTAGATCCTTCAGGGGGAAATTGTGTGGCAGATTTCCTTATTTCTGGTTGAAAAATACTATGAAAACCACTTTAGTTTGTGTATTTTGACAAGCTTATTTCTTAAGCTGCATGAAGTCCTAACAGGACTTTAAGAGATTATACTCATAAAACACTTGGGAATTACTAAAATAGTAGGCAGGTCCAGCTTGACTGAAATACTGATAACTACAAAGCAAAACTGGGTAAGAGAAAAATCCATTGTGCATTTCCCTTGCTTTCCTGGTGTCATGAAAGTGTGCAAATAAATGTCTGCCACTGATATCTATTTTTTGCTAGTAAAATGAAATTTTCATCCAAAAATAATTGAATGAGTTAGAGAAAGCATTTTTCATTTAAATGAATTTTTGTTTTTAGTTTAGTTGATTTTTTTCTACATTTAGTTATTATATTATTTTTTTCATGTAACTGATAAAATTGGTGGTGCATTACAATTGAAAATACCTGGGGGACTCTCCCCTGCCTATTTATAATATCTGATCTTTTCTCTTATGGCTTTTGATTGAATTGTATGATTCTTAATGCCAGCAAGACTCTGTTAACTTCATTTAAAGACCTCTTTGCATATAAAATAAAGGCTAATTTTCCAAACTCAGCCTTCATTTGTTTTTAGTTCTATATTCTAATTTAAGATTTCTGGGGGACTGACAAATAAAATTTTCCACCTTTTATATATTACTGTAACCAAACATATATTCGGATATATCAGTGAGAAAAGAAGATGCAAACTAGATTATTGATGGAAGTACATGCGTAGCTGTTTTGACTAGGATTTTCTGGAATTTTAAGTAGTATCATGTCATACAAAATTGGTGTCATAAATGAAAATATGTTAAGGCTTTAAAATGACCCAGTGATCAGACTTATTTGTTCTGGAACTAAAAGTTAGTGAAAATTGTTGACTATTTTCAGGTTTATCTTGTAACATTTTTGGGAAAGTAAAATGTCTTTTGAATTACAATTGAATTTGAATTATTAAGGATTCCTTGTCTAGGACAACAGTAAACACCAGGTAGGTAGAATATGTCTCACAAACCCAAAATAATTTGTAAAATTAAGTCCCACAGAAGATTTTTCAGATTATAGATATTATAGTAGTGATCTGTAAGTAAAAGGACTTCTATACATATATCACTAATCTTTCATAGTTTTTTATTGAGGTGCCATTTTTCTGCATTGTTAATATTTTGATAGTATAAATCCCCTGCCTGAAGTGTTGTCACCACAGAACACTCACGACTCTAGCATCTAGAGACCTTTGTACTCCCAACTTGTTCTTCTCTCTCCCCTCTCCTATACCCCTTCCTCTCTAGAAGCTTTAATTATGGTAAGTTTTAAGGGTTGGTTTCAATCCTTAAGCCATGTTTTGTTTTATTATTGTTGTTTTTTTGTTGTTATCATTCATTATTACTATTATTATTATTAATCATGATTACTATTTGTTTCTCTTTATTACACATATAAGTAACCCCATTCATTATTTCTCTTTCTCCTTCTGGGTTGTTTCTCTTCAAATCTATCCATACTTCAACAAAGGGAGTCACTTTATATATTTTGGTCCAAGAATAGTAATGCATTATCTATATCTACCATATCTTCTTGATCAGCTCATCTGTTTCGGAGTACTTGGGTTTTTTCTATAACCTCTTGTAAAATTGTACTGGAATAAATATAAGAATCAAAGTTTCCTTTAAAATTAGTGGCTTTGTATTTTCTGGGTAAATACCTAGAAGTAGAAAATAGTGGTTTATATGGAAGATGCATTTTTGATCTTTTGAAAAAATCTCCATATTGCTTTCTATATAGCATTCCCACCAATGGAGATTGGTAAAGACTGTAAAAGGTTTCCCTTTTCCCAAACCCTCATCAGCAGTTATTTTTTGTCTTTTTGAATCGGGGCATTCTTATATGTGTGAGGTATCTCATTGTGGTTTTGATTTCCATTTTTTTGATTATAAGTGATGATGAACATTTTTTTCATTTACCTGTTGGCCATTTCTAGGTCTTCTCCAAAGAGACATATTTCTTCCCATTTATGTTTTCACATCTCATATCCAAGTCATGCATCCATTTGATTTGATTTTTGTATATGTTGTATATGTAGATCACTGTTTTTCATTAATTTTTTTCTGATTTTCACAATGTGAAAAACTGTTATTATAGTTAAATCATATATTCAAAATACAATATATTCTAAAAAATGGCATGAATTTTGCTTTAATATTTATTTGTTTATACTGGATTCTTAGATTTAAAATAATGCATTTATTTTACAATTCAAATCACTTCTATCATCTTTTTTTTAAATTTTTTTTATTTATTTATTTTTTTATATATAAATTTCACAACTTTGTAATCTCAAGGGTTTGCCCCCCCCCTCCCTCCCCTCCCTTCCCCCTTTTCCCTCCTGTTCATAGTTGTGCATTTCATTTTGTTGCTTAGCTTGTTTTGATTTTCCTCAAGGCTTTTATTTTTTTATTTATTTTTTTTCCCTATATCCCTTACATTAGTGAGACCATTTGGTTTCTGCCTTTTTCTTTGTGGCTTGTTTCTGCTAATATGATTTCTTC